>OY986947.1:5522507-5527507 GCA_963920595.1 Eimeria praecox | reverse complement strand
AACTGTCTCTTGTCTTGTATTGGCTGTGTGATGTCGACAGTCTGTCTGTCTCTGTCTCTGAGGCCTTGGTTGCAGCATGTTGCTTCTTATATTTATTTATTGTCTCTATGGGTTTGTTAAGGTGTGGGGTTTGTTGTTTTGAGAGGGAGCGTGTTATATATATATATATATATATATATATATATATATATATATATATATAATGTTTGGTGTGGCGATGGTGTGGGAGAGGAGATGAGGTCTAATGTGTCTCCTGTCTCCTTCAGGCCACTGTATCATGGAGGGGGTGGCCGTTACAGGTCTCCTTCCCCCCGTAGAGGGGACTATGGAGGGTATGGGCGTTATGATGATAGAGGGGGTGGGGGCTACTATGGCGGTGGAGGGTATTATCAAGGGGGGGGGGGATATTATGGAGGGGGAGGAGGCTATGGAGGAGGAGCCCAGGGAGGAGGGTATAGAGGAGGAGGCAGAGGAGGAGGTAGCTACCGTAGCAGGTCCCCTAGCAGAAACAGAGGGGGCCCATACTATCGTTCTCGAAGCCGTTCGGCTGACTACTGGAGAGGAGGAGGAGGTGGAGGAGGAGGAGGCCGAAGCCGATCCAGGAGCCCTCCTCGGAGAGACCGTTCATACAATAGGTAAGTATATTTAAGTATATTTTGTTATATTTGAGGGGTTTACAGTGGCATGCATGCAATATATGGGACGACACGACACCCAACCAGAAGATGATTGTCAGAGATTGCTTATTTGCTGCAAATATATATATATATATATGTATATATATATATATATATATATATATACATATATTAAAGCTTTAGAAATATAAGAGCAGAATGATTTGTGTTGTGTTAGTTTAGTGGGAGGGGGGAGAAGTGGAAGAAGGGCGGGGTTATCTGCCTCTGGGAGCTATGCAGCGCGTGTGTGCGAGGTGTATGTACACCTAAAGCCTTGTTTTTTTTCGGTGTATAGGGTTTTGGGTGGGGTTGGTGTTTATTCTCTGGAGACGAGGTGAATTAGGTTGCTGTTGTGCTTGCTTGTCGAAGTAATGCGATGTAGAATAAATAAACAGCGAACTAATTTATTTTCTTTGTGTTGCATGTTATTACTGTTATTGTACTGTACATACACCCGAAGGCTTGGGTCTCCTTGTTGCTTGCTGGCTGGGGTTAGATCAGCTTTCTGTGTTTGTTGCTTGGTGGCCAGGGGACTGCCGCTTTAACGAACGCCTTTCTCCTACCCCAGAGTGTCTTCTAGTCGAAACAGCCCAACCCCCACACCATCCCAGTGTCTGTACACCGCGCGAGAACATGCACACAGCAATCTGAGGACTGCCCCCACCCCCCCAACCCCCCCTCCCCCCCCCACCCGGGCGCCCTCTGCTGTATACACGAACCTGGAGATGCAGACTAAGCCGCTGGGGCTTGCAGACCTTCTGGTGTACATGCAACTCGGGCTGTACGTGCAGTTCCTTCAGCAAGGGTAGTCGGAGGTGGTCGTACAGCTAGCTCATACTACAAGCCATAGAGAGAGGGGGCCCAGACCTCCTCGGCTTCTGTACAGCTGAAGGCGTACATACACTTGGCGATGTGCAGATAGCTGGTGGTGCTGTACGTACAGTCGGTCGTGTACGCGTACAGCCGGTGGTGTACGCGAACAGTTGGTGGTGTACGTACAGTTGGTGGTGTACGCGTAGAGCACAGGAAGTTGGGGTGTACGGACAGCCAGCATGCTGTTGTCCTATCATCTGTGTTTGTCGACCGAGCCTGCGCTGTCTCTCGCGGAGTGGTGGAGGAGGTGTTGTGGAACTGAGCTGTCTCCTTCTTTCGGGTGTCTGTCTCCTCCTCGGTGTACGTGGTGCTGACAAGAGGGGCTGCTGCTACGTCTTCTCTATCTACCCCCTCCCCTCAAGCGGAAGCTCAACCCTAGGGCAACAATGGCCTGGTGCTGCTGCTGGTGCTGCTGGTGCTGCTGGTGCTGCTGGTGCTGCTGTTGCTGGTGCTGGTGGCGGCGGTGGTGTTTGCTGGTCTTTAAACGGATGCTGCAGTAGCTGCTGCTAGGTGGGGACTGTCTCCTGAAGAAGAGACGGTTTGATGGATCCCGCCTCCTTGGCCTAGGTGCGGTTGTCTCCTCTACTCTGTTTTATTCTTGAGGCCTTTGTTATACAATTACTAGACGAGGGATTGAGGGAGTATCTACACATAGAGGAGACAGAGGAGACAGAGAAGAGAAAGGAGAGGGGAGAGAAGAAACATAACGCAAGCACGGCAGCTTGTTTTTATTATAAACAGCTTCATGCATTTATTGTATTGTTGTTGAAGAGGAGGAGACAGCCGAAAAAAGATCAAACATAAACACAAAAAGAGACAGATGCGATGACTACTACTACTAACAAGGGCCCTCTCTCTCTCTCTCACCTATAGCATATACAGCCCATTGTCTCTGTCTCTCTCTCTCTCTCTGGTGTCTCTCTAGCTGCAGCGGTAGCTACGGCATGCTTACAAAGCATAAGAGCTGTGGCTGCTGCTGCACTTGATACTGCTGCTGCTGCTGCTGCTGCTGCTGCTGCTGCTAGGGCGAGCAACTGTCTATCTGAGCAACGAATTGTTCCCGTTGCAGGGGATAGTGTTGCTGTATCTATCTATTTATTCGTCTCTCTCATATTGCAGTGTCTGTCTCCTTTTGTTGTGTCTCCGAAACAAGGGGGTAGGGAATGTATTTTCTTCTGCTGCGTTGCAGGTGTATGCGGGGGGACTATGACGACAGGCGTAGATATGAGGACGATCGCTACCATTGATGTGGGGTTTGGTTTGAGGGTGGGTGTCTGTACACCTCAGACAAACCCAGATACAGGAGCTGTCCTTCTGCTGCACTGAAGCAGCAAGAACATACACAACCAGACAGCGTCGAAGGCAGCTTCTATGAGCAGCCACACCAGCAGCAACGCTAGCAACGCTATCTGGAGACACTGCATATACTAGATGGGGACAGGCGTATCCCTGTGTTGTTTGAAACCCATGAGAGGTAGTGTGTTGTGTATTACGTGAGAAGATAAAGCAATAAAATATAATACTAGTATAATTCAGCCTTAGAGGAGAAACAGATAGCTGGGAGACAGCACAGCACATGTGCACGAGCTTCACAGCAAGATACAAACACATTGGGGCCGCAGTAGCAGCAGCAACAGCTGCTGCTGCTGCTGCTGCTTTGATGGGGGGGTTGTGGGGGGGCTGCCTAAGGCTGACAGCCGCTTCCCAGGAGTAATTAAGGAATTTGGCTTTGGTGGGAATCGAACCCGCGCGATGTGTCGGTGGGTGTTGGTGTTGTTTGAGCTGTATGATGAGGCCTTCGTTGCTTGGGGCCGCCGGCTGTTTATGGGCCGCCGAAGCTTCAGGCGAAAGAGGTTAGCTTCTGTTGTTAAAGAATTCGTGACAGGAGCAGCCCGGTGGGGTTGTAACTCGTTTTGAACGTACAATAAGCTTGGGTCTTTTTTGGGGCTTTGAGCAAATAATGCATGCATGCACCTGCATGCATGCATGCATCTGTATTAAAGGGGGGCAGACAGTCAACCATCGTCCTCCCCTGTAGTATTTTCTTCTTCTCTATCTATCTATCTATATCTATCTCTATCTCTGTCTGCTAAGGCGCCAAAGCAAGCAAGTGTTAGGATGCTACTGGGCTCCACGTTTACTAGCTGAGGAGTATAAGAAAATAACTGTGCACTGTCTCCTATCCGTGAGGTGTATAGGCACATATCTTCTATCCGTGAGGTGTATAGGCACGTCCTTCAAACAGGACAGCTACTGCCACGTAGCAGTCGAGTACAGAGTCTGTCTGTACACCGCAGACGCTCCAAAGGCTCGCCTGTCTACACGAGCTGAGGTATATATATATATATATATATATATATATATATATATATATATATATATATATATATATATCCTCTGTCTCTCTCTTTTTTATTCCCGCACTGGCGGGTTTTCAGGTGTACGTACATACAGCCCAGAAGATGCGCTGTGTGAGACAGAATCAACAACTAGACAGACAGCTGCTGGTGTACACATACATCTTCGTCCTCATCTCTCCTCCAGCCAGCTGCCTACTGCTGGTTTCTATATATATATATATATATATATATATATATATATATATATATATATATATATATATATATATAGGGAGAGAGAGAGAGAGAGACCAGCATGCATGAATGCATGCATGTATGCATATATGTATTACATTGTTTATATATATATATATATATATATATATATATATATATATATATATCTTAATGCGATAGAAGTCCTATCGCATTTTTCCAAGCAGCTTCAACAGCTTCACTTAGAGTAGGATGAGTATGTGTCATATATGCTAGCTGCTGTACAGGGGTTTTACTAGCCATAGCATTAGAACACTGTTGTATTAGATCCCCAGCATGGGGGCCTATGATATGGCAGCCTAACAGCTGTCCTGTATCTTTCCTCCATAATATCTTTACTATACCCTCCGCCTCACCCTCCGCTATTGCTTTCGAATTTGCACGAAAATTCGAGCGACCTACACCTAAAGCGAATCCCTCATTCTTACTCATCTCCACAGCCTCTGGCTCCGTATGCCCTAAACACAACAACAAATATTATATATATATATATATATAATATTAATATTGATATACAATATAATATTAATATAATATAATGTAATAATATAATATTAATATAATACAATATAATATATATAATATGATATGATATAATATAATATAATATAATATAATATAATATAATATAATACAATATAATATTAGTATATGATATAATATATCAATACAATATAATATTAATATAATAATAATATAATATGCTATAATAAGAAACAAGGGTCAAACATACGAGCAAATAACAATACATAGAGAAGCAATTCATAGGAAATAAATAACAAGCAATAACAACATATTTTAAAGTATACAACACTAATATATATCTATATCTATA
>OY986947.1:5482507-5490007 GCA_963920595.1 Eimeria praecox | reverse complement strand
AATTATTTATTTGTATTTATTTGTATTTATTTGTATTTATTTTCATTTACTAGTTATATTATTTATTATTTGTTATTTATTAATAATAATTGTTTATTATTATTTAGTTTTATTTATATTATTTATTATTATTTATTATTTGTTATTTATTAATTATTATTTATTATTTGTATTATTTACTTGTTAATTGTTTATTATTATTTATTACTATTTATATTATTAATTATTTGTATTATTAATTATTTATATTATTAATTATTTGTTATTATTTTTTGTTTATTATTTATTATTATTTATTTATTATTTTTAATATAATATGCATTCTTTATTTATTTATTTAATATTTTGTTTACTATTTATTGTTTATTATTATATCATTTATTACTTATTATTTATTTAATATATTATTTATTATTTATTATTTATTAATTATTATTTATTATTTATTATTTATTATTTATTATTTATTTTATTTTGTTTATTCTATTTTATTTTATTGTAGTATATGTGCTCTATCATATCTTTGTATTGTTAGTTTTATAAATAATTAATTATTTAATTAATTAGATAATATATTTTTTATTAATGTATTAACTAACTAATTACTAACTAAATTAGTTATTTAATTAAATAATTAATTAAATTAATTAATTAATTTAATTAATTAATTAATTAAATAATTAATTATCTAATTAAATAATTTTCTAATTATTTACAAAAGATGTTGAGCTAATTAATTAATTAATTATCTAATTATACAATTATTATTATACAATTAAATATAATTATATATATATTAATAATATAATTAATTAATTAATTAATTATCTAATTAACTAATTAATTAAATAATATAAATAATTAATTAATCATCTAATTAACTAATTAATTAAATAATCTAAATAATAATTAATTAATTATCTAATTAACTAACTAATTAAACAATATAAATAATTAATTAATTATCTAATTAACTAATTAATTAAATAATATAAATAATTAATTAATTATCTAATTAACTAATTAATTAAATAATATAAGTAATTAATTAATTATCTAATTAACTAATTAATTAAATAATATAAATAATTAATTAATTATCTAATTAACTAATTAATTAAATAATATAAATAATTAATTAATTATCTAATTAACTAATTATTAATTTAATTAACTAACTAGTTATACAATCTAATTAATTAATTAATTAATTAATTAATTAATTAATTAATTAATTGTTAATATAATTAACTAATTAATTAAATAATCTAAATAATTAATTATGAATATAATTAACTAATTAATTATATAATGTAAATAATTAATTATGAATCTAACTAACTAATTAATTATATAATCTCCTTAATTAATTTTTAATAAATTTAATTAACTACTTAATTATATAATCTACTTAATTAATTACAACTCAACTTACTTAATTAATACTTTATATATTTTATATTATATTTTTGTTCAGAAAACGGGGAAGATGTTACTAAGTACAAGAGCGTTAGAGAGAAGACCTGGAGATATATTAAAAGACAGACAAGCTGTATTTGCTGCAGCTGAGGTGTATGCTCAGAAGTATAAACAGCAGCAGAAACATCTGCAGCAGCTGCAGCAGGCAGCAGCACAGCAACTACTACGCTCTCTCGGTATGACTGAAGAAGAAGAAGAACAACAACAACAACAACAGCAGCAGCAGCAGCAGCAGCAGCAGCAGGAACAACCTGCTGCACCAGCAGCAGCAGCAGCAGCAGCAGCAGCACCAGCAGCAGCAGCACCAGCAGCAGGAAGTAGGACAAGATTGTGGAGAGGGGTTACAGAAGACAATCGTCTTCTGTCTTTTCTCGAGCAGCGGCTTGAGGCTTTGCGGCGTCAGCAGAAGAAAGCAGCAGCAGCAGCAGCACCAGCACCAGCAGCAGCAGCAGCAGCACCAGCAGCAGCAGCAGCAACAACAGCAGCAGCACCAGCAGCAGCAGCAACAGCAGCAGCAGCAGGGCCCTCAAAGACACAAATGATGATAACGAAGCTACCTGGTGGTGGAGCAGTTCGTGTTCATCATATAGGAAGTACAACCCCACAAGCAGCAGCAGCAGCAGCAGCAGCAGCAGCAGCAGCAGCAGCAGAGGCTGTCAGTACACGCCAAGCTATGCAACAATCTCGGATTATATTAGGAGGTAATTGGCACATACAGAAAGCAAACGAAGGACCTCTAGAAAATATTATGTGGGAATTCGTATAAACATTGCTGCTGCTGCTGCAGCAGCAGCAGCAGCTGCTGTTGCTGCTGCTGCTGCTGTTGTTGTTGGTGTTGTTGTTGTTGCTGCTGCAGAGGTTGCAGCTTAGCAGCAGCAGCAGAAGTTGCAGTAGAAACACCTGCAGCAACAGCAGTTGCTGCTGCAGCAGGAACAGCTGCAGCAACGGCAGCAAATGTACTACCAGCAGCAACAGCAGCAGCTGCAGCAGCAGCAGCAGCTGCTGCTGCTGCCGCAGCACAGTGGCTACAGCAGCAGGGGGTTGGTGTAGGCGGATTTGTTGCTTTGGCATCAGCTATAGCGTCTGCTGCTGCTGCTGCTGCTGCTGCTTCTGCTGCTGCTGCAGCAGCAGCAGCAACAGCAGCAGCTGCTGCTGCAGCGGCTTCCCTGCCGACTGTTTGCCGTAACTGCATGCATTTATATGTATGTATAAATTGTATTATTAATATATTTTTTAATTTATAAATAAATATAAATATTTTATTATTAATATATTAGTTGTATTTGTATTTATTAATATAATTTTTATTATTTAGACAAAGAGAATCTGACTGCAGCAGCAAAATCAGCAGCAGCAGCAACAACAGCAGCAGCAGCAGCAGCAGCAGCAACCTTAGCAGCAGCAGAAACAGCAGCAGCAGCAACAACAACAGCTGATGCGGCAACACCAGCAGCAGCTGATGCAGCAACACCAGCAGCAGCAGCAACAGCAGCAGCAGCAACAGCTTCAGCAGCAGCAGCAGCAGCAACAGCAGCAGCAGCAGCAGCAGTTCTTAAATGCCATTCAAGATTGTGTTAACTTATTTATTTATATTTAAAATTATATAAACAAAAGAAGAAAGAATAAACATCATCAGCTGTCTGTACACCGCAGCCTCAGGTGTATGTGCAGCAAAATTAATGAAGTAGTAAAAGAAAATAAACAAATAATAATAAATGAAGGTGCTGCTGCTGCTGCTGCTGCTGCTGCTACTGCTGCTGCTGCTGCTGCTACTGCTGCTGCTACTGCTGCTGCTGCTCCTAGAGCTAGTATACAAATCTCTTTCTCTCAAGCCGAAGATATATATATATATATATATATATATATATATATATATATATATATATATATATATATATATATATATATATATATATATATATATAGAAAGAGATTTGTATTCACTAATGCATATAGTTATATATTTATTTATATATGTATATATGTATAAATTTATAAATTATTATATTTATATGTTTATATGTATATGTATATATTTATATATTTATATTAATATAATTATATGGAGCAACATTACATACGAAGGAGAATAAGTACTATAAAGAGGAGTTTGAAAGAAAGAAAAAGATTTAAAGACATCAAAAATAAAAATATAAAATAAAAATATAAAATAAATAAATAAAACAAATAAATATTTACAAATGTTGTGTATATATAATTTAATATATATAAAATTATATGTTTTAGGTTTTGTCTGCAACTTTCGATGATAGATATAATAAATATATATATTAAATTATTTTGTATGAAATAAATTAATTAAATAATAATAAATATAATTAAAAACAAGAAATATATTATATTTTATACTCAATTCTTCTATGTTTATTATTCCTAATCTTTATAAACACCATCATCAGTTGCTGCTGCTACAGAGTAGATACGCTGAAGAAGAAGCCATTAAATAAACTAGAAGATAATTTAAATTAGATTTGTATAAACATAAAAATAAACAAATAAATATACAAATAAAAACATATAATTAATTTAAAAACATAAAATATATCTTATTCATGTATACACCTGAAAACGATTTGAAACGAACAGCGATGCTTAGGTTATAGATTGATGTTTTTTACGATATTTTGTATATTTTTGTATTAAATTTTTCTTTTTTTTCTTTATTTTAATTATATTCGATTAAATATTACAAAAAAACTTTTAAATAGATCCAAAAATCAAACAAAGAAGTTGTGTGCTTGTGTTCATATTTCGGTGGAGCAGCTGCCTATACACCCGAATTTACTGTTGTTTTTTCTTGTTTTTTTTTGTATTTTGAAAGATATAAACTCGTAAATATAAATATAAATGTTTTATTGATGGAGTTTATAGCTGCTTTCTGTTCATTGAGGCGATGGGTTCTCAGACTAGCACCACACGCCATCACGCCTTCAATGACACGTACAGAAGCGGTTTTCCAGGTACATTTTGTTTGTTTTTTTTTGAATTTAATAATTTAAAAGCTTTAAATACCCTCGAAAGATATATTTATTTGAAAATTAAGAATAAAAACAAATAAAATTATCTACTTTCCTCCCCTTGATCCCATATTCAAGGAAAGAAGAAAAACCCAAATTTGTGTACATGTGTACATACACCTCAGATTTTTTTTGTTTTTGTTTGTTTGTGTTTCTTTGGTGTTTAATGCCTCAGGTATAGGTCCATTACAGACAGGAGATTCGGGAGCATCAGAAGATATAGGATTAACATATACTTCTTCTTCTCATGGTGTTGGGCTTAGAGAGGAGTCGTTCTCTGCATCGCCTCGAGCAGATTTGCAGATCTACACACGAAATACATTTGAACACCGACAAACCAACGATGATGATGATCTTATACCCTGCGTATTCACGTACGGCACAGATATATATATATATATATATATATATATATATATATATATATATATATATATATATATATATATATATATATATATATATATATATATATAGCTATATACAGCTAGCTATCTAGATAGACAACTAGCTAGCTAGCTACATACAGACATACGTGCATAGCTAGCTGGCTGGCTAGCTAGCTAGCTACACAGCTAGCTAGCTACATACCTGCATACATACATAGCTAGCTACCTACCTACCTAGCTAGCTACACAGCTAGCTAGCTAACCACATACATACATACATACATAGCTAGCTGGCTACAGCTAGATAGCTAGCTACATACATGCATACCTAGCTAGCTAGCTAGCTACAGACAGCTAGCTAGCTAGCTACAGCTATCTAGCTAGCTAGCTACATACATACATACATACATCCCCAGCTAGCTACCCGCACATCTAGCTAGCTAGCTAGCTAGCTAGCTGCACACATCTAGCTAGCTAGCTAGCTAGCTACGTAGTCATACCAGGATGATGCCCGTCACCCTCACGTTGTTTCCGGTGCTACTACACCCCCGCCAGAAGGGTTTAGGGTTTAGGGTTTAGGGTTTATTGTTTATTGTTTGGGGTGTATGTACAGGTGGTCTCATGGAGGGCATGTAGTGTATTTAACAGGCTCATTTAATAATTGGAGCATAGATAATAAATATAAATTAAGTAGAAGCGGGCACGAGTTTACTTTTATACAAAATCTAAGGAGAGGAGTTCACTACTATAAATTTATTGGTGAGAGACAGAGACAGAGACAGAGACAGAAAGGGGTTAGGGTTTAGGGTTTAGGGTTTAGGGTTTAGGGTTTAGGGGGGGGGAGAGAGGGAGGGAGAGAGGGAGAGAGAGGGGTTAAGGGGGTAGGGTTTAGAGGGTTTAGGGGGGTTTAGGGGGGGTTTAGGGGGGGCTAGGGTTTAGGATTTAGGGGGGGTTAGGGTTTAGGGTTTAGGGGGGGTTAGGGTTTAGGGTTTAGGGGGGGGTAGGGCTTAGGGTTTAGGGGTTTAGGGTTTATTGGTTTTAGGGTTTATAAACTTTGGTGTTTATAATTTATTCTGTATATTTTATTATATTTAATCTTTAATCTTTTATCTTTTGTATATAATATATATTATATATTATATATAGTATATATTATATATTATATATAGTATATAATATATATTATATATTATATATAGTATATAATATATAATATATAATATATAATATACAATATATATATATATATATATAATATATAATATATAATATATAATATATAATATATAATATATAATATATAATATATAATATATAATATATAATATATAATATATATTATATATTATATATTGTATATTGTATATTATATATTATATATATTACACATTGTATATATATATATATATATATATATATATATATAATATCTATATCTATACCTCTCTCTCTCTCTCTCTGTCTCTCTCTCTCTCTCTCTCTATATATATATATATATATATATATATATATATATATATATGTACAGTATCTTCCTTTATCTCTAATTATATGTGCTTGCTACATGAATATTACTATTACTATTACTATTACTATTAATATATATATATATATATACATATATATATATATATATATATATATATATATATATATATATATATATATATATATATATATATATATATATATTTATGTGTCTCTCTCAGTTGACGACCAGTGGAGGTACGCTCCAGATCAACAAACACAAACCGACGAGCAGGGGAATATAAATAATGTTTTAGATATATCTGAGTTTCAACATATACAATTTAAAACATATTCAGAAACACAACAGGTACAAGGGGGGGTTAGAGGGGGGGGTTAGAGGGGGTTACAGGGGGGAGGGCTTAGGGTTTAGGGTTTAGGGTTTAGGAGGGGAAACGGGGAAGGGGTTTAAGGGGTTTAGGGGGTTTAGGGTTTTAGGGTTTTAGGGGGGAGGGTTTGCTGTATTTTGTTTAGGGTTTTAGGGTTTTACTGGTTTTTGTTTAAGGGTTTAGGGTTTAGGGTTTAGGGTTTATTGTTAGGGTTTAGGGTTTATTGTTAGGGTTTTAAGGGTTTTAGGGTTTAGGGTCTTGAGTGTTTTAGGATTTAGGGCTTTATTGTTTATTGTTTATTGTTTATTATTTATTATTTATTGTCTATTGCTTATTCTTTATTATCTAGGGTTTAGGGTTTAGGGTTTAGGGTTTAGGGTTTATTGTTTATTATCTAGGGTGTAGGGTTTAGGGTTTATTGTTTATTATCTAGGGTTTAGGGTTTAGGGTTTATTGTTTATTATCTAGGGTTTAGGGTCTAGGGTTTAGGGTTTAGGGTTTAGGGTTTAGGGTTTATTATCTAGGGTTTAGGGTCTAGGGTTTAGGGTTTAGGGTTTAGGGTTTATTGTTTATTATCTAGGGTTTAGGGTCTAGGGTTTAGGGTTTAGGGTTTAGGGTTTAGGGTTTATTATCTAGGGTTTAGGGTTTAGGGTTTAGGGTTTAGGGTTTAGGGTTTTGTGTGTAGGCTCGTGAGTTAGTGTACGGGCAGTGTGTCCCCGAGCCGTCGGAGTATTCTTC
>OY986947.1:5452678-5457307 GCA_963920595.1 Eimeria praecox | reverse complement strand
ACCTGAATATGTGTGGGGTTCTACAGTAGCCTCTCGAGAGTTCAGCGGACGAATGCCTGCTGGCAGAGAGAAGGAAGGCTCTGCTGCTGCTGCTGCTGCTGCTGCTGTTGCTGCTAATGCTGCTGCTGCTGCTGCTGCTGGTATTGGTAGTGGTGATGGTGTTGCTGCTGCAGCAGAGTGCAGCAGCATCTCAGATTGAAGAATAACACAACATCCTAAGATAATGATGAAGGCAAAGTACCTGAAACCTGAGGGGCCCCTAAGAGGCGGGGGGGCCCCCAGTACCCTACCATTCCTTGGGGGCCCCCCCAACATGACTTGAAGCAACATATTATTATTATAATAGAGAAAACTGGCAGGGGAAGTGCTGCAGCAACTGCAGCAACTCTTCTCCTGTAGGAGCAGCAGAGTACTTTGTATATGTTTAAATATATAAAAGAGAGAATCATGAATACACAAAAAGATAAAGAAAATAATTAGACAAACCTATATTCATTGCTGCTGCTGCTGCTGCTGTTGCTGCTGCTGTTGCTGCTGCTGCTGCTGCTGGAAGAAGCTGTTGTCTGTTACCTCTCATACACGAGGAAGAAGAGCAGCAGCAGCAGCAGGAGCAGCAGTAGCAGCACTTAAAATCAATTAAATGAAGAAGATGAGGAAGAAGAGAAGGATAAAATAAAAGAAAATAGATGAAAGGAAGATGCAGCAACAAAATAAACACAACAGAGTATAAGTTCTCTCTCTCCAACGGCTCCAGCTATATGTATCTGACAGACCGCTGTCGCTAGGATTTCTTCTGTATGAACGTATAGATAAAATAAAATTATATTTTTGTATTTTAAATTAATTAAATGACTCTAAATTCGTTTTTTTTATTAAAAAATAATATTTGAAAGTATAAATAATGCTAGGACACAAGAAAAGCTCGCTAAAGCCATCGGTAACAGATATATACCTGTATGTTTATTGCTTCTCCCCCCACAGAAGTTATCGATATATTGTTGAATTGATGTTTCTGAAGAAAGAAATTATAAATTAAATTATTTAAATGGATTTGTTTGTTTTATTTTTACTTTATTTATTAATTTTATTGCTGCTTTCCTTGAGGATCTACAATATTTTCAGATATTGCAAGACGCACTCTTGGGCGATGTGCGACACACAAACTTGAACACGTAGAAAATCAACAGCTTTCTTGTATCTGAACTTCTTTGGCTTTTCTTTTTTTCTTTATATTTATATTTAAACTTTAATAATACATTTAAATCCAATAAGATATATATAAATATGTGGAAGAGGTGCGTTATAGCTAGCTGGCGATGTACCTATCGCACCTCCAGGTAGTCAGATGTGTTTCAACTTTTTCTTGAACTTGGGTAAATTATTTCAATGTAAAATACATAAAAAAAAGAAATGATGTTTGAAAATTTGCTTCTGTTCAAATATGGAGGTAGAAGACATGCGGTGTATAGGCAGCTTTAGACGATCGGTGGGTGCGATGTGAAGGATGGAAAGAGATATTGAATATATGTTTTTCTTTGAAATTTTCTCGCTTTTCAAAATAAAAAAAGAATAAAATAATGAAAACAAAGTTTATTTCATCGATTTTACCTCACATTTCTTTGCTTTCGTTTGCTTTCTTTTGCTTTCTCTTGCTTTCTCTTGAGATCGATGCCACACACGATGTGAGCTTTTCAGCTTTCGCGGAGATAATGTTTGATGGTCTTTGTTTTATTCTTCTTCTATGATCTAATTTAATTAAATAAACTTTGATTTTCACAGTTTTTCTCTTTTATTTTGTTATTAAATGTTTATTCTCCTAAGGATGGACCACTAGAATATAATAACTTTGCAGCTTTCTTCATGACTGCCTGTCCGAAGAGTTGATGTTAGAATCCTCATATTATTTTTCATTTATTTTTCTGTTTTTGTTTTAGTTAATAATAATTAAAACACAAATTTAATTATTATTTTATTTATTTTCCTCTTTATTCATATTCACGCATTTGCTTCTTCCGCCAGACTACAATCGAAGCTGAAGCTGCCGCTCACAGGAAGCGTTAGGAGTTCCTTCTTTGAACAATATATAATATAATAATATAATAACACAATAATATAATAAAATAATAATATAATGTAATAATATAAGGATATGAGGATATAGGAATGTGACGATCTAGTAATATAATAGTATAATAATATAACATAATCATATAATAATAATATACTAACATAATAATACAATAATATAAAATAGTAATATAATAATACGATAACATAACAATATAACAACATAATAATATAACAATGTACAAATATACTAACATACTAATATACTAGTATATAATATTATTATTATTAAGCCGATTATCCCTTCTATTTTCTACGTTCATTCCCTCTACACGAAGACAACTGCAAAGACAGGTAAGAGCATACTTCTGTTCTATCTACAAAATTATTATTAGAATATTAAGAAGCTATCTCTGCCTGTTCAGGTGTATATACAGCTCAAAAGAAGATAAATATGATTTAATTATTTAAACGAGGGGAGTTCTTCATCATCCTAACAAAATCATGGCTACGCCACAAACCAGACTAAACCCTAAACCCTAAACCCTAAACCCTAAACCCTAACCCCCCAAAGCAGCAAAATCGAAAGCCGCCTGTTATGCTGACACTGCGCACTTAACAGATATCTACCCAAATGAGCAAGCATCTTCCTGCTGCTGCTGCTGCTGCTGCTGCTGCTGCTGGTGCTGCCGTTGTTGCTGATGTTATTGCTGCTGCTGCTGCTGCAATTATGTGAAGAAGAAGCTAGTTATATTTGTGTTAGATTGAGTTTGTGTATTATATTATTTATCTTCTTCTTTCTTGTTTATCTTCTTTATCTTTTCTTCCTTCTTTCTCTGTCTCTATCTTTCTCTATCTTCTCTTCTTCTCTTCTTCTCTCTTTGTCTATTTTGTATATCATCGTACTGCTTCAAAGACAGCAGCACCATCTAAACCCTCTCCCCTCCCCCTCACCCCACAGCAGCAGCAGCAGCAGCAGCAACAGCAGCAGCATCAGCCTCACTATTTAAATAGAATAAACAATTAACTTAATCCTTCCATATAAGGATATTCGGATCTCTACGACAGAATGCTCTAACCGCCAAAGCTAAGTTATCTGAATCAGCAAACATCCTCCCTCTACATCCAACTAGTAATTCTGTGGTGTTCTGATATTTAAGTTTTATATTATTATCTTCTCCCTTACTACCAGCAGGAGCAGCAGCAGGAGCAGCAGGAGCAGCAGCAGGAGCAGCAGCAGCAGTAGCAGCAGCAGCAGCAGCAGTTTCTTTTTCTTCTTCTTTCTGTCTTAGAGCGAGAGGTTTCTGGTGTCTATACACCTCATTTTTTAAATCTTCTACTGTTGCAGAATCCTTCAAATATATTTTTCTTCCATTTTCCCACTTCTTACAAAACCATTTATGAGAGAAATCAGGATATAAGGAAGGGTCTGTTATAAATATATTATACCTGAGATAATATAAAACATATGAGATATATTTATATTTATATTTGTATATTTATATTTATATATCTATACTTATATTTATACTTATGCTTATTTTATATATTTATATATTTATATTTATATTTATATTTATATTTATATTTATATTTATATTTATATTTATATTTATATTTATATTTATATTTATATTTATATATATATTTATATTTATATTTATATATTTATATATTTATATTTATATTTATATGTATATTTATATTTATATTTATATTCATACGTCTATATTTATTGAGAGATTTAGAGTTAGTTTTGTGTTATTCTATACAATTATCTTTTTTATATTTGTGAGAAAACAAACAAACGATGAAAATACAAGAAAAAACAAAGAAAAAAACAGAGGTAAGACACATATATCAAACTGTCTGCTGCTGCTGCTGCTGTTGCTGCTGCTGCTGTTGCTGCTGCTGCTGTTGCTGCTGCTGCTGCTGTTGCTGCTGCTGCTGCTTTGTGTATACTGTCAGCTTTGTCTGTGTGCTGCATTTTCGTTGATAAGAACAAAAGAAATTAATAATTCGACATTCATATCTTATTATCTTAATTATTATAAAAGCAACAAAAAACAACAGAAAGAATAATTAATAATAATAATTAATAATAATAATTAATAATAATAATTAATAATAACTAATAATAATAAGAGAAAGAAAGAGAAGAAAAAAACTAAAAAAGGAAGAAAAAAGAGAAGAAAAATAAAAAAAAATAAAAAAAGAAGAATGAAAATGAGAAAAGAAAGAAAAGAAGACAAGAGATATCCATAATTAACAAAACAATTATAATATTATTATATTAAATAAAATAATAAAACATAAAAATAAAAATAAAATAAAAACAAAATGTAAGTAATAAGCAGAAAACCAACAGAGTCAAAAAAAACCAAAAAAACTAAGAAAAAAACAAAAACAAAATAAATAAAAATATAAATAAAATATAAATAAAACAAAATAAAATATAAATAAAATAAAATATAAATAAAATATAAATAAAATAAACTAAAATAAATATTAAAAGCCTCACCCTAGCTTAGTATCTGCTCTATAACGAATAGCGAAAACACT
>OY986947.1:5435178-5437678 GCA_963920595.1 Eimeria praecox | reverse complement strand
GGAGACACACAGCAGCAGCAGCAGCAGCAGCAGCAGAAGCAGCAGCAGCACGAGCAGCAACATGCAGCAGCAGCAGCAGCAGCAACAGCAGCAACAACAGTCAAAACGCTTAAGACAGAGCCAACATCTTCTACTGACGGTATCGAGATAGCAGCACCAGCAACAGCAGCAACAGCAACAGCAACAGCAGCAACAGCAGCAACAACAGCAACAGCAGCAACAGCAGCAACAACAGCAGCAGCAGCAGCAGCAGCAGCAGACCCTGTTGCTGCGTCTGTTGCTTCTCTTCTAGGCCAACGTAGCTTCCTGCAACGTTTGTCGGCATGCATTGATTGGAGATACTTAAACCCCGCAGCAGCAGCAGCAGCAGCAGCAGCAGCAGATCCTGCTGCTGCTGCTGCTGCTGTAGCTGCTGCTGCTTCTGGTGACAGCAGCAACAGCAACAACAGCACTTGCTGCAGCAGCAACAGCAGCAGTATTTGGGAGCAGGGACGGTCCCACCAGCCAGAAGCAGATCCTGCTGCTGCTGCTGCTGCTGCTGCTGCTGCTGTTCGTAGCGCCTTTACTAGCGCTGCCTGTCTCTACGATTCTGAGGGCTTGCTGGGTGTGGAGACACACTCTGCTGCTGCTGCTGCTGCTGCTGCTGAAGGAGAAGAGGGGAAGAGACAGGAGCAGCGGCAGCAGCTACTTGCTGCTGCTCTCTGCTGTACAGACAGCACGACGGAGACAACAGATGCGGAGACAGCACACGAATTCTCGTGCGAGCGGCAGCTGCAGCAGCAGCAGCAGCGGCAGAAGCAGCAGCAGCAGCAGCAGGGAGCGTTTTCTCGCCTCAGCGCAGACCCATCAGCAGCAGCAGCAGCAGCAGCAGCAGCAGCAGCAACAGCAGCAGCAGCAGCAGAATCAAAATACAGTATGGAAGGCCATGATGAAGCTTTTGCTTCTCCGTCTGAGGCAGCGACAGACCTCAACGACATCAGCAGCAGCAGCAGCAGCAGCTGCAGCAGCAGCAGCAGCAACAGCAGCAGCAACAGCAGCAGCAGCAGCAGCAGCAGCATGCGGTTGATGCGTGTCTTGGGTTCCTTGGAGCTTCCTTCGTCTTTGCTGCAGCAGCCAGCAGCAAGCTGCTGCTACACAGATTATTCTGCTGCTGATTGCCGCTGCAGCAGCAGCGAGGAGACAGCAGCAGAGACAGCAGCAGCAGCAGCAGCAGCAGACAGTGCTCGTGATGCGGCTTCAGAGAGTAGCCTGTCCGAGGGGATTGGCTCTGCAGCAGCAGCAGCAGCAGCAGCTGCTGCTGCTGCTGCTGCTGCTGCTGCTTCTACTGCTGCACCCAGGACAGCCTTCTGCCGCCCTACATGGCCCCTTCACTACATAGACAGCAGCAGCAGCAGCAGCAACAGCAGCAGCAGCAGCAGCAGCAGCAGCAGCAGGTCTACGCTGCTGCAGACTCTGTCTGAGCTGTCGGAAGACACGAGCATGGCTGCAGCAAGAGGAGACAGCAGCAGAGGAGTGAAAGATGAGACATTAGATGCTGCTGCTGCTGCTGCTGCTGCTGCTGCTGCTGGAGGTGTTGCTGCTGTTGCCTCACGAGATAGAAGAGTTTTGACGTTAGAGGATGTTGGGGGAGAAGATACAGCAGCAGCAGCAGCAGCAGCAGCAGCAGCAGCAACGGATGCTTCTTCTGCTGATGCAGCAACAAGACGAGCTGCCCTTGTCTCCTTTCTTCTGTCTCTTCTTCCTGATAGCGGCAGCTACTCCCCCTTAGGGGGGGGATCTGTTGATGTGTCTCCTGCTGCTGCTGCTGCTGCTGCACCTTCGCCGCCGCTGCAGGATGCAGCAGCAGCAGCAGCAGCAGCAGCAGCAGCAGCAGAGCACCCCCCTTTAGACAGCACGAAGGCGCTGCTGAGCAGCCTCGAAGAACATATCTTACGTTATGGGGCGGAGGAGACAGAACATCTGCAGCAGCAGCAGCATTTGCTGCTGCTGCAGCAGCAGCAGCAGCAACAGCAACAGCAACAACAGCAGCAGCAGCAAATGCTGCAGCAGAAACAGCAGCACCACGAAGGCGGCAGACGCAGCAGAAACGGAACAGCAGCTTATAACAGTCGTTCGGTGATGGGATTGAGAGGGAATGCTGCTGCTGCTGCTGCTGCTGCTGCTAAGCAGGAGTTGCTGCTGCATGGAGATGCAGCAGCAGCAGCAGCAGCAGCAGCAGCAGCAGGTAGCATGAGGCCTTCGGATGGGGAATCTGCAGCACGCGGGCGCTGGCGGCAGCAGCAGCTCTCATCGTCTCAGCGTCAGACAGCAGCAGCAGCAGCAGCAGCAGCAGCAGGAGGAGGAGGTTTAGGAGATGCAGCAGCAGCAGCAGCAGCAACAGCAGCAGCAGCAGCAGCAGCAGGAGAGGAAGGTGGCTCCTTAGGACTCAATCTAAAACATTTATCGTCGTCTTCTCGTCTCTGCAGCAATTCTTCTTTGCTGCTGCTTTCATCTATGAAAC
>OY986947.1:5409701-5412201 GCA_963920595.1 Eimeria praecox | reverse complement strand
AATATATATACAAAGATAAACAACAAAACAAAGAAAATAAATAAAACAAAACAAACAAAATAAATAAAACAAAACAAACAAAATAAATAAAACAAAACAAACAAAATAAATAAAACAAAACAAACAAAATAAATAAAACAAAACAAAACCAAAACAAAACAAAATAAATAAAACAAAACAAACAAAATAAATAAAACAAAACAAAACCAAAACAAAATAAATAAAACAAAACAAACAAACCTGATATAGCTTCTCTCGAATTTGTTGAGAGGCTCTCGCCTCCTTGGGGCCTTGAACAGTTAGTCTAATTAACGAGGCCCCCGCGGAGGCGAGCTCTAACACCTAAGGAGACACAGACATATTTATCTAGGGTTTAGGGTTTAGGGTTTAGGGTTTAAGTTGTTAGTCTAATTAACGAGGCCCCTGCGGAGGCGAGCTCTAACACCTAAGGAGACACAGACATATTTATCTAGGGTTTAGGGTTTAGGGTTTAGGGTTTAAGTTGTTAGTCTAATTAACGAGGCCCCCGCGGAGGCGAGCTCTAACACCTAAGGAGACACAGACATATTTATCTAGTGTTTAGGGTTTAGGGTTTAGGGTTTAAGTTGTTAGTCTAATTAACGAAGCCCCTGCGGAGGCGAGCTCTAACACCTAAGGAGACACAGACATATTTATCTAGGGTTTAGGGTTTAGGGTTTAGGGTTTAAGGGTTTAAGGGTTTAGGGGTTTTATACCTAAGGAGAGACACAAGGTTGTAGGCCTAACAAACTAGGGTTTAGGGTTTAACTAGGGTTTAGGGTTTAACTAGGGTTTAGGGTTTAACTAGGGTTTAGGGTTTAGGGTTTAACTACAAAATTATTATGTTTTAATAGACAAACAAATGTATTTATGCTGCTAGTCATATCCCTCCATATATTTATATTTATATTTATATTTATATTTATATTTATATTTATATTTATATTTATATTTATATTTATATTTATATTTATATTTATATTTATATTTACATTTACATTTATATTTATATTTATATTTATATTTATATTTATATTTATATTTATATTTATATTTATATTTATATTTATATTTATATTTATATTTATATTTATATTTATATTTATATTTATATTTATATTTATATTTATATTTATATTTATATTTATATTTATATTTATATTTATATTTATATTTATATTTATATTTATATTTATATTTATTATATATTTATATATTTATATATTTATATTTATTATATTTATACATGTGTAGATATATGTATAAAAACAAAAACATAAAAACAAGAAAAAAAACAATTTAAGGGCAAACACTACAAAACTACTACTACTACTACTACTACTACTGCTGCTGCTGCTGCTGCTGCTGCTGCTGCTGCTGCTGCTGCTGCTGCTGCTGCTGCTGCTGCTGCTGCTGCTGCTGCTGCTGCTTGTACCTGTTTAACTGTTGCGTCTACATCATTTGTGTTTGTGTTTGTCATAGTTTGAACGACAACACGATGTTGGCTCCCTATAAAAACAGGCTGCTGCTGCTGCTGCTGCTGCTGCTGCTGCTGCTGTTGCTGTTGCTGCTGCTGCTGCTGCAGCTGCTGCAGCAGCTGCTGCTGCACAGCTAGAGGCTTTCCGTGTATTAAATCGAAAACCCTTCTACCTTCTTCACCTCCCCCCACAACAACTGTTCTTGTGGGGAGTCTGTTCGTGCTGCTGCTGCTGCAGCAGTAACGCCCCTCAAGTGTATCTCCACTCAGATAAAAATTCTTTAACGAATCTCCTCCATATCCTGCTGCTGCTGCTGCTGCTGCTGCTGCTGCTGTTGCTGCTGCTGCTGTTGCTGTTTTTGTTGTTGTTTTTGATGCTCCTGCTGCTGCTGCTGCTGCTGCTGCTGTTTTTGTTTTTGTTGTTGTTGCTGCTGCTGCTGCTGTACGTACACTTGAATAAATATTACTATTCAGGAAGGAGAATCTCCTAGGAATATTCTGTATCGAAGGCCTCAAACTCTGCTGCTCTAGGGGGCCCCCTAGGGGGGCCCCCCTCTTGGGGGCCCCCCCCTTGGGGGCCCCCCTCGCTTGGGGGCCCCCCTCTTGGGGGCCCCCCCTTAGGGGGCCCCCTCCTAGGGGCCCCCGTAGGGCCAACCCCCCTCCTAGGGGCCCCCCGTCGAGGGGGCCCCCCCATAGGGGCCCCCTCAGGGCCAGCCCCCCTTCTAGGGGGCCCCCCTCTAGGGGGGCCCCCCCTAGGGGCCCCCCATAGAGGGTTTGAGGTGTATGATATAAAGAAAGAGTACAGGGTATGATAGATGAATATACAGGAGATATTTGTAGATAGAATAGAAGCAACAATAAGAGAAATATATAAGAGAAGATATAATAAAAACTCTTAGGGGGGGCCCCCATATATAAGAGGGGCCCCCCATAATATGGGGGGCCCCCATAATATCTATTAGATTTATTTATCATGAATATATATTTAAAAAAAAATAAAAATAA
>OY986947.1:5384701-5387201 GCA_963920595.1 Eimeria praecox | reverse complement strand
AACAGCAACAGGAGCAGCAGCAGCAGCAGCAGCAGGAGAGGGAGAGGGAAGGCACAGCAGCTCGCAGCAAATGATCAATTTAAGAAGATGCATAGCAAAAAGCTTCTGGCAGCATGCAGCACGACTACAGCCAGAAACCCGACAGTATATTACTGCGGTGAGTTCAGCTGTATATACACCTCAACACCAGCAGCAGCAGCAGCAGAAGCAGAAGCAGAAGCAGCAGCAGCAGCAGCAGAAGCAGAAGCAGAAGCAGAAGCAGCAGCAACAGAAGCAGCAGCAGAAAGAGCAGCAGGAGCAGCATTAACAGCAACGGGAGCAGCAGCAGCAGCAGCAGCAGCAGTAGCAGCAGCAGCAGCAGTAGCAGCAGCAGCAGCAGTAGCAGCAGCAGCAGCAGTAGCAGCAGCAGCAGCAGTAGCAGCAGGACGAGCAGCAAGAGCAGCAGCAGCAGAAGCAGTAGTAGTTGTGTTTGTAATATCGTTTGTTTTAATATTATTTATTTATTTGCTGCTGCTGCAGATAAACAGACAAATCGTCAAAATACATCCTTCGAGCGTATTATCAGATTCCCCTCAACTCCCACAGTATGCAACACTCTAGGGTTTAGGGTTTAGGGTTTAGGGTTTAGGGTTTAGGGTTTAGGGTTTAGGGTTTAGGGTTTGTTTTAATCTGTTATCGTTTGTCTCTGTCGTGTCTTGGTTTATAAATACATCATTATATCAGGCCTGCTTGTATTTTATATATATATATATATATATATATATATATATATATATATATTATGTGTGTGTGTATAGTATACATATAAATACAAATATGTAAGTATACATATAAGTATAAACATAAATATATATATATATATATATATATATATATATATATATATATATATATATATATATATATATTTAATTATTATCTGTCTTTTGTTTAGATGTATTTCTACAGTACGGGCATGCTATAGCCTGTATATTCAGAAAGGAGACTAACTAATAATTAATTAATTAATTAATTAATTAAATTAAATTAAATAATTAAATAATTAATTAAAATAAGTAAATAAATAAATAAATAAATTAATTAATTAATTAAATTAATTAATTAACTAACTAATTAATTAATTAATTAAATTAATTAATTAAATTAATTAATTAATTAATTAATTAATTAATTAAATTATTATATATGTATATATATTTGTTTCTAGGTGGATTGTCTACAGCGAATTGATGCAAACATCTCGGGTGTACGTACGCGGGATAACCGCAATAGAAGGAAACTGGCTTACTGAGTTAGCTAATAAATGGTTTGTTGCTGTTAACAGCTAAGATATATATATATATATATATATATATATATATATATATATATATATATATATATATATATATATATATATATATGTACATTAGTTGTTTACAGCTATATATATATATATATATATATATATATATATATATATATATATATATATATATATATATATATATATATATATATATAATTTTCTGTTTGTTTTTTAGTTTTAGAATATTTCTTTATTTGTTTTGGTTTTAATTTGTTGTTGATTTTATGTTTATTGTTTTTATTGTTTTGTTTGTATGCATCTCTCTATCTCTCTTCTTCTATTTCTTTTATATATTTCTTCTATTTCTTTTATTTTTATTTATTTTGGTGTTTGTATTTATTAATCTCACTCTCTACTGTTAGATCCTTCTAATTATTACTATTAATTGTGTAGTATAATAAATAAAATAAAATAAATTAAATAAATCGAATTAAATATTCTTAATTAATTAATTAATTAATTAATTAATTGTTTTGTTTACTTGCAAGTAGCAACTTGTCTGTCTCTCTCCCTACAAGACAACTACACTCTACTCTGGCTGAGGTGTATATACACCTCAGAATATATAATTAAGTGTATATACACCTCAAATATGATATAGGAGTGAAGCCCATACAAATGTGTCTGCTTATATATTTATAAAAACAAAGAAACAAATTTTATATTAAATAAATTAATAAACAAAAAAATGAAGTTGTATAGATAGATACAGATATCATCTGTCTCTTCAACGTTGCTGCTGCTGCAGCAGGCAACTGCTGCTGCTCTTGCTGCTGTTGCTGCTGCTGCTGTTGCTGCTGCTGCTGTTGCTGCTGCTGTTGCTGCTGCTGCTGTTGCTGCTTAGCTGCTGTGCTGCAGCAGCAGATGGCCTGCTGTTGCTGCCGCTGCTGCTGCTGCTTTCGAATCTGGTCAGCCGGTGTGATAGAACGGCTGCTGGCGTGCTGCTGCTGCTGCTGCTGGATCGGTTGCTGCTGCTGCTGCTCTTGCTGCTGCTGCTGCTGCAGCATCAGCTGTATCAGCAGGAGCAGCAGTAGGAGCAACAGTATGTTGTTGGTTTGTGTTTTCTTCTGTAGCCTTGAAATGATGTATATCTCCTTGTGCTGTATTACGAACAGCATATTGTATAGTATTTCCGTTTCTAGGTTTAACTAT
>OY986947.1:5377201-5379701 GCA_963920595.1 Eimeria praecox | reverse complement strand
GAACAGCTGTGTGTGACTGAGGCTACATAGTTTCTGTACAAATAAAACTCTATCTTTCTCTCTATCTGTAGTGAGAGATACAACAATATGCGGGAAGGCGCATACACCTGAGATGCAAAGAAGTGAGAGAAAAACAAAGAGAGAGAGAGAGAGATATAAAGACTGAAAGAGAGAGAGAGACAGACAGAGACAGACACAGAGAGAGATAAAGATTCTAAGAGAGAGACAGACAGAGAGAGACAGACACACTAAGAGAGGGAGACACAGACAGACAGGGAGAGAGAGAGAGAGATAGACAGACTCTATAAACTCCTACGTCGTGTTTATACTATAAATTAAAAACGACGTTCGTTTGCATCCTAATAAAGAATAAATAACACATTAAATCTATCAGAATCATATATATATATATATATATATATATATATATATAAATGTGGCTCAGCTAAATCCACAAATTATTTTATATTAACGTTGACATTCTTGAGGTGTCTATACACCGGAAGATGCATGCAGAAAGATATGAGATTATTCTGATTATAGTTAGAGAAGCATTTAATTATATTATTCTTACTTATCTGCCCCTTCAACAAATCCATCTTACATACAGCTTAAATACATATATAATTAAATATATAAATATACAACCGTATATATATAATATACATTATATATATATATATATATATATATAACATCGAAATATCTATATATTTTTGTATTCATATCTACTTGCACTTGTACGTATTGATATACATCTATATACATATAAACATATGTACATATATATATATATATATATATATATATATATATATATATATATATATATATATATATATATACAGCTTCTTTCTTGTTTTAGGTGTTATATGTTATATTATTGTATATCTATAAGAAATGCAAATAGGCAGAAGAGAGACAGAAAATAAGAAGGAAGATATTGATCTGCATCCTGCATGCAGATATATCTTAAGTGTCAACTAGCAGCAGCACGTGTACTCCTGCTGCTGCTGCTGTTGCTGCTGCTGCTGTTGCTGCTGCTGCTGTTGCTGCTGCTGCTGTTGCTGCTGCTGCTGCTGTTGTTGCTGCTGCTGCTGCTGCTTCATGTTGGGGTGTACACCACAAATTGAATTAAGCAAACTCGAGAATCTTCGTTACACGACCAGCGGCGATAGTTTTTCCTGCATATAACAAACACAAATAATAATTATTATTATTAATTAATAATTAATAATAATTATTTATAATTATTTATAATTATTAATAATAATATTAATTAATTGTAATAATATAATAATTAGTATAATTTTAATAAACATGATTTTCTTCTGCATTACGCAGCACTGCCTCAAACATCAGCAGCAAAGACAGCAGAAGCAGACACATGCAGCAGCATCTCTGTCTCTCTATATAAAAATATTATATATATATATATATATATATATATATATATATATATATATATATATATATATAGTTAACACAAGGTTGCATGCACTCCCACGTCCCCTCGCCAACAGCACGGAAGAAGCAAACGACTTGCTAATACGATTGATGAAGAAGAAGAATATATATATATATATATATATATATATATATATATATATATATATATATATATATATATATATATATACATATATATATATATATACATGTTATACATATATATATATATATATATATATATATATAGATAGATAGATAGATAGATAGATAGATAGATACATAGATAGATACATAGATAGATAGATACATAGATAGCTACTGATATAGACAGAGATATATAGATATACTTATACAGATGCAGATAGATATAGATAGATACAGGCAAATATATATCTATCTATATATATATATATATATATATATATATATATATATATATATATATATAATCTACCGCGTTCTTACCTTCATCTCTCAGTGTAAATCTTCCTAGTTGAGAGCAGGCTTCATACTCCTCCATACACATGGGCTTAGAGAGCTGCGCAAGAACAGAAATATATACATATATATATATATATATATATATATATATATATATATATATATATATATATATATATGCAGATAGTGAGAGGTAGACAGATATATATAGATACGGATAGATAGATATACATATATACAATGCTTATTAAATTACTTAATACTATAATTATACTAAAGAAGAAAAATATTAAATTATATTAAATTATATTAAATTATATTATAGAAATACATTTAATTCCATTAAATGCATTAATACATTTAATGGAATTAAATGTAATTCTATAATGTAATTTATAATATATATATATATATATATATATATATATATATATATATATATATATATATATATATATATATATATATATATATATATATATTATATAATATATATAAAAAGTATAATAGAAAATAAGATAAAACAATATATAAAGAATGTCTTAATTAACTACAATATATATATAGATAGAAAGAAGTAAGTTAAGATACAAATAAACAGTGCATG
>OY986947.1:5362201-5369701 GCA_963920595.1 Eimeria praecox | reverse complement strand
ATACTTCTGTTCTCAACCGCTCAACGGCCTCGAGTTCGTAGTCTCATGAGCCTGATTGCCACCTACGCACCTTGCTGCAGCAAGGGGTGGGGAAGGCAGCCCCGCATAAACGCACAGTCAAACCCCCTTTGACTGCATGCATCTGTATTGTAGTCTGTAGTGTAGTGTAGACAGTTCTTAATCACTTCATAGCCATCCATATCCAATGCGGGCAAGTACAAACGTTATCCAGACGGGGCTGCAGGGCTGTAGGGAGGAAAGAGCAGGCTCCCACTCTTGGTGGTCCCACCACTCGGAATTAGATGCATGCATTGATAATAATAGGTGGATTGACTATGATAATTCATGCAGGGGTTCAAAGACTGGCTAGTTTGTGTGTTTGAACAAGCAAGGGATGACTGTGGAGAGGGCTTCAGACGCCCACTACACCTCAGCAAAATATTTAACTTAAAGTAGCTTTCATTCCCTTCTCTTTCAATCCTTTCGCTTCTGTACTATCCCCCGTTGGATGTTAGGGCTGTTGGGGAGAGGATACGCCGTCCACCATAACGTTGCAGCGTTTGCTATCGTAGCGGCTGCTGCAGAATCGACTCGATGCGGAATCATCCCCCCCTGCCCCTCGAATGCATGCATAAGCAGACACAGTCGCCGATTCTTGTACTGTACTATGTGACGTCAGGCATACAACACTAATAAACAAATACCTGCATGCACTTGATCTTGAGTGGGAGGCAGCTTGGCTGACATGGCTGCTTCTGCCACGGCGTGCCGTCGTGTGTCGGCGGTAGATGAAGCCATACTTCCTAGCATATCATCGCCTAGTAAAAAGATGGTGAGAAATTAACAAGAGGTTATGGCGTGCATCGGAAGGATTTGTGGGCATGCTTGCCGGGGGAAGTGAGGCCCTCCGGGGCAGGCCTCTCCTTCTCCCTACCAGCAAAAGGGCCATGTGCTGCTGCTCTTATGATGCTAGAAAACAGAGAAGGAGGTTTGCTGTGTTTCTAACAGCAATTATCTTGGGTGGTGGGGCTGTACAGCAGCACGGTGTTCACACGGGCTGGGAGCTTCACTCAAGTTCCGAGTGTCCGAGGTAGAAACAATGTTTATTTATCGTGAAGGTTATGCTCCTCCAGCATAAAATATTTTTGTTTTTAATTACTCCTTTCTTAAAAGAATCTCATACTCAAAATTTTCCCCTCAAATAAATGATATTGATCAGGGGTTGTCACTCCGTGGTAAATCAATCCACGATTGCTCGTCGCGTCGCAATGCCTGTGTCGCACTCCTTGAATTTCTTCATGTTCAGAACTTCTTATTCTAAAACCATTTCATGAATAATGCCTCTGTCTCTGCCCACCATCCAAATATGATGCCGCTTAGATGGATGTACACTGGCGGATTATTATTCCCTTGTCTCTTACGAGTTGCTGTTTCTTCTTTACAACATGCACCTAATCTGACAATCTTTTGTTATGTATATCCTACATATTAGAGAGAATATTACGAAACCTTGATCTCATCTAGAATAGCTATAGCTACCTCCTCTCGATATTCCATTTGGATTGAGAGGCGTTTACTACACTTCTCACACTTCCCGCCCCCAGCGCATTTAGACTCAAATGCTCCCCAATATTTGACTGAGCAGTTTATGATAAAGCATAAAATATAAACTAACGAACTTAACCGAAGAAACATACATCGATAAGAATCGCTCGTAGTGAAAACGTAAACCCTGAGAAGAAGAATATCAGAGAGGCGTCACTGATAATGTCTGGAGGGAATGGTAGATTGTATATATACATTCGCCCGACAAACAATATCTACTTTCCCCCTCCCTCCCCTTATAAGTGAACCTACCTTTGAAGCCCTAGCATCTCGGATAGAAAATCGAAGAACAAGCAGACACACTGCTAAGAAAACACAAGAGTGCATATACAGTCTACCATTTCCTCCAGGCATTATCAGTGAGGCCTCTCTGAAATTCTTCTTCTCAGGCTATTCGATCGTGCACTACCGTAAAGGGAAAGCCATTTTCACTACGAACGATTCTTATCGATGTATGTTTCTTCGGTTAAGTCCCTTAGTTTATATTTTTCATTTTATCATAACCTGCTACGAGATCGTTTGGACACAATTCGGCGCTGGTGGTAGAGAAGGATAGACGATGAAGGATTTGTTTTGTTTCTAAGTTCCTCTCCTCACACTGCTATTCCCATTTTACAAAATTTTAAAATGCTAGAGACAGAGGCACCGTCGAGCCTCAGAGAGAATATTGAGATGCAGCGAAAGTGCTAGCGTAGGCCATGCTGGCTGTAAAGCCGAAGACAGACCATAGCTGAAATATCTGTATTGGGAGACCTGATGAATCGTGGGGTAGTTGTGTCCAACAAAGGTAGTAATGAGAAGGTGTTAGAGAGGATTCTCGCTGTGTCTCATTTGTATTGTAGGATCTAATGAGAGTAAAGTGAGATAAATGAAAAAAGTAGAGAGCGATGTCAGTGATGAGAGGCAGCTCGTCTTTCCTCTTTCTTTTAAGAAGGAGACAGAGCAACAATTCTTGCTTTGATTTCTTCTGTGTATATTAATGCTCAAATGTTTGTATAACACTGCTAATGCAACATACGGAGGTAAAGACAGTCGTAGGACTACCGCTGATATCTGTATGAATGAGGATGAAATTGATGATGATTATGATGATACTCATAATAATAATAATAATAATAATAATAATAATAATAATAAAAATAATAATAATAATAAATAATAATAATAATAATAATAATAATAATAATAATGGGGTTAGTTATGACGATAGTAATGGAATGGCAATTCCAATTCCAATAATAATTACAATATAATATATATATATATATATGTATATATATATATATATATAGCAGTTGCACATACACCTGAATTTCTTCAAACTCCTTCAAACATCCTACAAGAGTTTTGATACTACGCTGTATACTGATGATGTATACAGTGGCTTCTGTGTGTGGGAATATTAAGGATTATTATGTATATATAAATATAAATATAAATATATAAATATATAAATATAAATATATAAATATATAAATATAAGCACATATATATATTTTAATATGCATTTAGTTTTACGTGTAGGTATATATATGGCTTCAAGATTGTTGTTGGCTTTGCTCGTATAAAACACAACACGCTAGAGAGGGCATTCTTGTATTTTGTTAACTTCTGCTTCAATATATTTAATTTAAATAAATTAAATGATCTTAATATATTTATTTTTATATTTATAAACTGTAAATGCACTTGAATCTCTTCTCGATCGAATTATTCAAGATACACCCGAAGCCACCTATGCCGATCGAGGCGAAGGACGCTGAGAGTAAACGAGGGAATATGGTGTTTATTATTTAATTTTATGAATAAATTTAAAATATTATTTGTTTAATTACATAATTATGTTTTATTTCAAATAAATTTACTTTATTTTCATATTTCTAACAGCGCTGACACGATCATACTAACTCCCACGGACACATACTATGAGCATAGAAGAAGATGTGTGCTCCTTATGATACTACCCTAAGATTTTCGATATAATATAATATAATAAAATATTAAATATAAACTAAAAAATTATAATAAAAAAAGAATAAATATATCTAATTATCACTGCAGCAGCAGCAACAGCAGCAGCAACAGCAGCAGCAGCAGCAGCAGCAACAGCCATCACGGCCCTGGTCTGGTCAGAATGGTCTGTACCCGAGCACCTACAAATATTATTTGTGTATTTATTGTATTAAAATATTTTATTATATTTAATTAATAACATTAATTTATATATTTTTGACGTTATAAATTGAAAAAGAACACAAAATATACATAATCTTAACTTGAATTATCTCTGCATCAACGAGTGATCCGCGTTGTTTGAGCTGCCTATACACCTGAAAACTCCATTTTATTATTCGCCTATTCTCTTTCTTTCTTCAATATAATCCTCTAAATAAACAAAAGAATAGTGGTTTTTGTTGTTTTCTTCTCTGTTTCTGTATATATTATTGCTGTCGTCATGCTCTCCTCGCAGCAATACGCAGCACCCTCAAATAGTCTGTCTTTCCACTGTCGATCTCGCTCAGGAGATACATCTGAGCGTATAGTATTGCCTCTTTCCTTTGACGATATATTATTTCAGCTATCCCCTGCACGAACCAGCAGCACCAACAACAACAGCAGCAGCAGCAGCAGCAGCAGCAGAAGCAGCAGCAGCAGCAGCAGCAGCAGAAGCAACAGCAGCAGCACCTACGGAGCCCTGCAACTTACTCCTGATGTTTGCTCGCTTTCTAGTTTTGACGATCGTCCCCGAGTTCGTTTCAGAGATTGTGATGAAGAATGGCTCCTTACAGAAGAAACTTCTCTAGCCACAAGTGCTGCTCGTGCTTCTGAAGAGGCTGCTGTACCTGATGCAGCAGCAACAGCAGCAGCAGCAGCAGCAGCAGCAACAGCAGCAGCAGCAGCAACAGCAGCAGAAGCAGAAGAGTGGCATCTTGCTGCTTCCAGGCAAAGGAGACGTAACGAAAATGATGGCTTTACAACTTGCGGTGTACGTACACCCCAAAACCCAACTCTGCAGCATCCACCGCTGCCGCCTCAGCAGCACTCCTCCTCAGACTCCATGATCCGCTGTGTCTCCTCTGCTCCCGCTGCTGCTGCTGCTGCTGCTGCAGCAGCAGCAGCAGCAGCAGGAGAAGAATCAGGAGAGGTAGGAAGTGGGGTCGAACGTAGTGTGTCTGTTTATGATGGTTGTCTGCAGGTGCACAGACACCTGAATGCTTCGCGTGCTGCTGCTCGGGGGATCGGATCCCAGCAGCAGCAGCAGCAACAGCAGCAACAGCAGCAGGATCAGCAGCAGCAGCAGCAGCAGCAGAGTGGTGCTGCATGCAGAACAGCTCTTATTCGTTTTGCTGATGGGCACATTCAGCGACGGCCTTTGCACTTTCCTCCTTGCATTCGCAGCAGCCGACCACAGAAGTCTTCTGTGCGGCAGCAGCAGCAGCAGCAGCAGCAGCAGCAGAAGCAGAAGCAGAAGCAGCAGCTGCAGCAGCAGCTGCTGCAGCAGCAGCTGCAGCAGCAGCAGCAAGAAAGAGATGCTCTGCTGCATGCAGTCAGCTGCTGCAGCTCGATTGACTCTCCAGCTGCAGCAGAGAAAGCTGCAGCAGAAACTACAGCAGCAGAAACAGTAGCAGCAGCAGCAGCAGCAGCAGCTGCTGCTGCTGCTGCTGGCGCATGCAGCCCCGAAGCTGGGGCTGTTATACACAGCCTCCCTAATTATTCTCTCTCCTCTGTTGCAGCATCAGCTACAACACTGCACACATCTGTCTGTGCTGCTGCTGCATTCGTAGATGTAGCAGCGTTGCTGCCAGAGTGAAGAAGGAGAGAAAACTCTGGTGTATAGACACCTTATTGGAAACATTATATATATATATATATATATATATATATATATATATATATATATATATATATAATTTCATATATATATATATATATATATATAGATGTATGAGTGTGTAAATAGGTGCATATCTATATCTATATATATATATATATATAGATAGATAGATAGATATATAGATAGATAGATAGACAGATATAGATAGATATAGATATAGATAGATAGCTAGATAGATACAAGTAGGCGACTGTAAGGACAGATACGCATGCAAGCGCAATATAAAGAAGCATAACCAACCCCATAGAGTTTATAGAATCTCTATATGTATATATTTGTTTATTTATTTATATAAATAAACAAATATATAAATAAATAAACATATATAACAAAACAAACATGAATATACCTACATACTATCTTCTCTTATATATATATATATATATATATATATATATATATGAAAACAAAAGAATTAAATATCTCCATAGATTTTGTTTTTTATATTTATTTATTTTCTGTACTTCTTTTCTTTCTTCTTCTTCTACTGTACATACACTCCACGTATATATCAATACTCCTAATCCTACGATATATCCTCCTTAAAACATATATAGTAATACAATATTATACAACTTCTTCATATGCATGCATGCATGCATGCATGTGTTATTTGGGGCTGGATAAAACATATTTAGCGTTCGATTTATTATGTGCTCTCCATGAAAGGCCATACAAAAATTACATATATATATATATATATATATATATATAGAGAGAGAGAGAGAGAGAGAGAGAGAGAAAGAGGGAGATACATATGTATATGCACATAAATAGATAGGGTTTATGTCTGTATCTAAATCTACAGCTACATACATACATACATGCATTCCTGTATCTATCTATCTGCCTATGTATCTATATCTACATCTATATCTATATCTATATCTATATCTATATCTATATCTATATCTATATCTATATCTATATCTATATCTATATCTATATCTATATCTATATCTATATCTATATCTATCTATATCTATATCTATATATCTATATCTATATATATATCTATATCTATATATCTATATCTACATCTATATCTATATGTATATATCTATATCTATATCTATATGTATATATCTATATCTATATCTATATCTATATCTATATCTATATCTATATCTATATCTATATCTATATCTATATCTATATCTATATCTATATCTATATCTATATCTATATCTATATCTATCTATCTATCTATCTATCTATCTATCTATATATATATATATATATATATATATATATATATATATATATTCTTTACATTATATTTTTATGTGTAGTTAGTATATTCGTATTTGTCTGTTTGTATTTGCATTACGATAATATTTTTTGTTTTTCTTAACATAAAAAATCTTAAAATAAAATAAATTAAACTAAAACGAGCTTCCAAAGAAGCACAAAGGGCCCCTGCCAGCAGCAGCAGCAGCAGCAGCTGCTGCTGCTGCAGCAGCTGCAGCAGCAGCAGCATCAGCTGCTGCAGCAGCAGCAGCAGGCTGTGTCTATACACCGCAGGAGGAGTCCGTGTGTTTCTATGTTTGCACTGCGTATCTTCTTCTTCTTCTTCTTCTTCTTCTTCATTCTTTGTCTCCTTCTTTTGTTTCTTCTTCTGTGGCGTCGTCGCTGTCTTCCTCATCTGATCCTGCAGCAGTCTGCTGCTGCTGCTGCTTTCGCTGCTGCTGCTGCTGCTGCTGCTGCTGCTGCTGCTGTGCATGTTTTCTCTCCCACTGATCTGCTAGCGAGCATTCTCTCATGAACTGCTCGTGTTGTGTTTTTAAACAAAACTCCAAACGGCCGAGGAGAAGTTTTAGATGTATACTCTCTATTTCATTTTTATTTTGAAGACGAATATGTTGTGGTATCACAGAATCAAGCAACTTCGCCCCACAAGTAAACCCTCCAAAGCATCGACAGCTGCTGTTGCTGCTGCTGCTGCTGCTGCTGCAGCAGCAGATGCTGCTGCTGCTGCTGCTGCTGTTGCTGCTGCTGCT
>OY986947.1:5352201-5357201 GCA_963920595.1 Eimeria praecox | reverse complement strand
GTATAAACAGCGAAGGGAGAATATAAATACAGAAATATTACGGGCATAGGAATCTACAGAGTAATAGATATTTGTTGTGACAGATGAAACAAAGAATGTAATAAATCGAGAGAGAGAGAGAGAATGAGAGAAAGAGAGAAAGAGAGAGAGAGAGAGAGAGAGAGAGAGAGAAAGAGAGAGAGAGAAAGTATTGTAGGGTGTTAATAATAATATCTATCTTTCCGTCCTTGTTTGCTGCTGTGCATGCAGAGGGTAGCTCTTTATATATATGAAGGAGTTAATGATAATGGTATAAACACAAGAATTCAGGCGTAGAGAAAACAAAAAATGAGAAGTAGAAATTAAATAAATCTTTGAATTGTGGAAACACAAAAACCGAGGTGTCGATACACCCCAACATGTATGAGCTGAGCGCGGCCTCTAGCACCCCGCGTGTCATTGGGGGAATAACGTAAAATATATTAAAATATATGTTTTTAAATGTATTTTAATGAAGAAATATAACAAAATAATATATATATAATGATATTTACTGCAGTTTACCTTCCCTTCTGCTGTCTTCGGTGTCGGCCGCTGCGGCTGTCGAATTTTGGAGTATTTGGGATCATCTGAATGTAGAAAACCTTTTTTCATTTTTACAAAATAAAATAAATTAAATTATTAATCTAATAAACCAAAAAAATCTAAAAAACTCTCATCGCTACCCCTCACACTACACAGTGTTTCTACTGCAACCGACACCAACTTATATATGTTTTCTGATATGCTTTGATCGTGGGAAAATAACAAAAATTATGTTTTCTTTTGTTTTTCTTTATATTTATTTTATAAAATAAATATTTTAATTTTAAAATTTCGTTCTTGGTGCAGCGAATTCTTTGGTTTCTTGCGCAGCCGACACTCGAAAGCCCCTTTCTTCTTTTTATACCCAAAGCGCATGCATCCCTGTCAAGCCATACTTTAGGGTTATCTATCCCATTATATTATATATTAATATATATTATTAAATAACAAATATAATTACTTCTTTTCTGAAAGTGTTTGTTAGAATAAGAAGCTGTATAGACACTCCATCGATGTACTTAATTGAAACATGAATATACGCACAATAACCCCTGCATGTTACTGCTGTTTGTTTGCAGCACTTACTACCACTATATATATTTTATTATATAATTAATTTATATTAAAGGATTAGAGGCTTTGAGAGAGTATTTGAAGCCCCGGGATAAATAATAAATACACAAAGAAACACGAATGTTTGCGTTTATTCTAATAAGTTTTGAACAGACACACAAGAGCTGCCTATACACTCCGTCTGTTATCTTAAAACGAAGGGAAATACACATATCTCTTCTCCTCACATATACATAAAAAATGTTGTCTACAAAGCTGAAGTGTCTCCGCAGCTCTAAACCCTAAACCCTAAACCCTAAATCCTAAACCCTAAACCCTAAACCCAAATGGAAAGATGAAAAGAATTAAATTATTATAATTCTGCGCAGATACCGCAGTAGATAAACCCGGGATCCTGTTGTTGTTATTAAACAAAATAAAAACAAAACACTGACTTAATGTTGCCGTCTTACAAAGACAGTGTATATACAGCAGTTTAATTCATTCATTTACAGAACAGTAGCCTGTTAGGGTGTATGTACACCTGGAGCTATAGACAATCGTTGCTTTGATACTTTGGGGTGTACGTACACCCCAAAGTGTACGTAGATTGGGGTGTACGTACACCCCAATCTAAGAAAAAATGTACCCCATAGCTGCGTTGGCTGTGGAGATGGAAGGCGAGGTGTAAATACACTGCAAATATATCTCTATTCATTAACATAACTGCTACTTAAACCCAACCTATGTAGTCAAATACAAGACGTAGGTGTATCTTAAGGGGCCCCCTCACAGGGGGGGCCCCCAAGGACACTCGGAAGTGAAGGAGGGGCCCCCGAGGGCACTAACCAGTTAAAGGGGGCCCCCCAAGGACACTAACAAATCAATGGGGGCCCCCCAAAGACACTCGCAAACAATAGGGGGGCCCCCAGAACTCTCACAAGTCAAGGAGGGGCCCCCTTAAACCCCTCTTAAGCCAAGGGGGGCCCCCCAAGACAGTAAGAAATCAAGGAGGGGCCCCCTTAGACCCCTCTTAAGCCAAGGGGGGCCCCCCAAGACAGTAAGAAATCAAGGAGGGGCCCCCTTAAACCCCTCTTAAGCCAAGGGGGGCCCCCCAAGACAGTAAGAAATCAAGGAGGGGCCCCCTTAGACCCCTCTTAAGCCAAGGGGGGCCCCCCAAGACAGTAAGAAATCAAGGAGGGGCCCCCTTAAACCCCTCTTAAGCCAAGGGGGGGCCCCCAAGACAGTAAGAAATCAAGGAGGGGCCCCCTTAAACCCCTCTTAAGCCAAGGGGGGCCCCCCAAGACAGTAAGAAATCAAGGAGGGGCCCCCTTAAACCCCTCTTAAGCCAAGGGGGGCCCCCCAAGACAGTAAGAAATCAAGGAGGGGCCCCCGTAACAGTCAGAATGTCTCCAACTCTCCATTCTTTGAAATTTTCACAGAGTACCCCACACTCTCCTGGGGAGCTGACGCTGTCTTTAGGTTCTTTCCCCACACGCAAGGAGACAATACGAACAGCCTACAAACATGTGCATGCGCATGCAGCCCCAAAACGCATGCAAACACCAAAGCTGCTGCTGCTGCTGTTGCTGTTGCTGCTGCTGTTGAGGCATCGTACATAACCTCAACCTATAATCAACGAAACCCTAAACCCTAAACCCTAAACCCTAAACCCGACGTACGTCTTTGATGCAGCTGCCATCGCGTTCAATCCGCAGAATGTCTCCTCTCTTTAATTTTCCCGACAAGACATCGCAGCCAGCCACTACTGAGCCCTGCATGCATGCAAAAGCCCCAAAGACAAACCCCACACTCCAGGTCTTTACGTCTACACAAATAAACATAATAGAAAACAACAACTATCCCCAGACAGAAACCTTGAAGCCTTCGTGCAATATGAGGGGTATCAGGGCCCCCACAGTAGTTTATCTGTTCTGTACATTAAGGGTTTAGGGTGTATAGACAGGGCGTACATTTGAGAGAGTAAATAGTTGTTTGACAGATGCCTGGGCCCCCTGAGGTGTCTGCTGCTTCGCAGCCCCAAACAGCTGAGCAGACAGCAACCGCTGCTGCACTGCATGCAGCGCGTCGTAGATTATATTACACTCCACAACTTGAACTCCCGCTGTCTCTGCTGCTCGCTATCATTCACAACCGCATACACCACAAACAATATATATATATATATATATATATATATATATATATATATATATATATATATATATATATATATATATATATGGAATTAAGATACATTTGTCTGTGTATATAAATAAATAAATAAATACAAACAGGGAAGAGGAGAAAGACCCAAAGAAAACCCGCAGATCATTTCCTTACTCTCCACAAACAAACAGAAACAGATAATATCTAGCACTCGTTCATTTCATGTATATGCACATCACCAATAAACCCTATAAACCCTATAAACCCTATAAACCCTATAAACCCTATAAACCCTAAACCCTAAACCCTACTTTGGTTGCTTTTGTTATCTTAGTTGCAAAGGCCACAAGAACGCCCCCTCGTTTCTGTTCATCGATACAGCTCAAAACATCCTGGGGGCTGCTTTCTCCTGCTGAGGCCCGCATAATTTTGACTTGTCTCCTTTCTTTGTGCTGCGGTGTCTCTGATGTAGTTGAATTATCCCCTTGCACGGGTACTGTCTCCTCTGTAACCTCTCTCTCCTTATCTTCTAATGGGGGGACCCCTGGGGGCCCCCCTGGGGGCCCCCCAGAACCCAAACCCGTGGACGGAAGCAGCTCCCAGGGGCCCCCAGGACTCGCGCGGTAGGCGGCGAGGCCCTCTAATGCTGCAGCAACTGCAGCAGCGGGGCCCTGGGCCCCTGCTCGTACCATGACAGGCAAAATTGTCTCCTGCAGCAGCACCGAGGAATATATATATATATATATATATATATATATATATATATATATATATATATATATATATATATATATATATATATATATAGTATATATATATGAACATATATACATACATAAATATATATTATACATCCCCTGTCTCCTACAATTCTTGTTCTGCGTGCCTCTATCTTTCTCCGCATGCAGCAGCAGCAGCAACAGCAACAGCAGCAGCAACAGCAATATCCCTGCAGCAGCAGCAGCAGCAGCAGCTAATCGGACAGAGCTGCAACGGCGGCTTACCTCTATCGACTGGTCTCTCTGGAGTGCATCTAACGCCTGCTGCCGCGCAGCTGCTGCTGCTGCTGCTGCACTTGCAGCACTCGAATCCTTCAGGTGACGCTGCAGCAGCAGCGGCAGCAGAAGCACAGAGCAGCAGCAGCAGCAGCAGCCACAGCAACAGCAACAGCAGAACCAAGCAAGCATATCCCGCTCATTCATCCAACCCAACACTCTACTCAACGCCTAACAACTCCACCGCTGCAGCTGCTGCTGCTGCTGCTGTTGTTGCTGCTGCTGTTGCTGCTGTTGTTGCTGCTGCTGCTGCTGTTGCTGCTGTTGCTGCTGCTGTTATTGTTGTTATTATTACTGTCTCCTCACCTCCCTCTCTTTCTTTGCCTCTGCCTCTGAGGCCACCACTTTCACTTCTTCTCCCAATTGCGGCAATGAACTCGCATCAAATCCAAACACTTCAGCAGCTTGCGAAACTGCAGCAGCACTCAGGGCAGTATCAGGGGGGGCCCCCGAGGGGCCCCCCATTCTCCCAGACATCCCCTCAGCTATCCTCAGGCCCCGTACCCTGCAAATAGACTCTCCTCCTACTAACCAATCTCCTACCCTGCGGCGCATGCAGCCCCAAAACACACTTCCCTTTCATAAGCAATCTTTACGAAGCGAGGGACCCGTCAACCCCGAGTCCCCTGCAGCCCCCTATCAGGCCTGTTGGCCCCTTGG
>OY986947.1:5279701-5349701 GCA_963920595.1 Eimeria praecox | reverse complement strand
GGCCTCTGAAGGGGGCCCCCTTGGGGCCCCCCGATCAGCTGCGGGCAAATGCAGGGCCAGCTGCCATCTGTTGGAGGTGGCTGCTGAAGGCCCCTTAACGAGCTCCACCGTGTAGGAGGCCCCCACAGACAAAATCTGTAAAGCAGCAGCAACAGCAGCAGCAACAGCAGCAGCAGCAGCAACAGCAGCAGCAGCAACAGCAACAGAAGCGCCAGCAGCAGCAACAGCAGCAGCAGTAGAAGACGCAAAGGTAAGGGGAGGTAGGGGCATTTTCAACGAACTCTGCTTGTGGGGTACAAGCAGCAACAACAGCAGCAACAACAACAGCAGCAGCAACAACAGCAGCAACAACAGCAACAGCAGCAACAGCAGCAACAACTGCAGCAGCAACAGCAGGATATGGTCTGACTGTTGTGAGATCAAAAGCTCTGAGCTCCGCTGGGGAGAGAGGCTTCCCATTCCTCCTGAGGTTTGAGACGTGTAGAAAGCCAAGGGCTTGCTGGGGGGCCCCAGGGGCCCCGGGGGCCCCTGGGGGCCCGGGGGCCCCTAGGGGCCCGGGGGCCCCTGGGGGCCCCGTAGCGTCCCCTTCTACTACAGGTAGAGGTAACAGCTCTAACAGGGCGTAGCGCACCCAAACTCGAATGCATGCAGCGGGGACGGAGAGGCCCTCCTGCAAATGCGGCCCTGTACTGACAGGATAAGCAGGCGGTACCCGCAGGGGGGCCCTAGGGGGGGCCCCAAGGCCCCCATATGGGCGCCGCAGGGTTTGGGGGGCCCCCATATCTCGAGGCAGCTCAGAAGGGTGAGGCTGCGCAGACAGCGAATACCCACGAACTGGTGGGGGCCCCCGCCCCCCTCGTACCTGAGGGGAAATACTGGATGCTGCTGCTGCTGCTGCTGCTGCTGTTGCTGCTGGTGATGATGGTGTCGCTGCTGATGTGGCAAAGGCCTCTGAATCTGCTGCTGCTGCTGCTGCTGCTGCTGCTAAAGGGGACCCAGTGCAGGTGATTGGGGGCCCCGGGGGTCCTGAGACGCCACGGGCTCCCCCCCCTTGGGGAGGGAAGAACGGTGGTGGGGGCCCCTTTACTGTCTGTGGGGCTGCCTGTACCCTCCCAAAGGTAGGGGCCCCTTGCGGGCGAGGTCTTGTAAGTGCAACAGCTTCTCTGCGGGGGAACTGACGCATGGGCCCCCCCCTTCTTGTCGGGGCTCCCGGCACCGACGGGGGCCCTAGGGGCCCAGGGGGTCCAGGGGGCCCTAGGGGTCCAGGGGGCCCTAGGGGCTTAGGGGCCTCAGGGGGCCCAGGGGGCCCTAGGGTCCCAGGGGTCCCAGGGGCCCCTAGGGGCCCAGGGGGTCCAGGGGGCCCTAGGGGCCTAGGGGGCCCAGGGGGCCCTCCGCCTCCAGCCCCAGACCAGGGGCCACTGTTATAGCTTTCTCTAGAAGGTCCCTGGAATGTCTTTCTTCGGTTTTCTTTGTTTTTTTCATGAAATAGATTCTCCTTATTAATATACGGAGGCCTATGAGCATTTTCTATCACCCTCGGATCATCCGAGGGGCCCCCATTGTGCCCCTCAAGGGGCCCCCTTAAGAAATGCCCCCTAATGGACCCTCCTAGTCTCTTCACGCCCTCTCTGTACTTCTCAGGTAACAAGGTAAGCCCCCGAGGGGGCTGGGGCCCCCCTCCTGTATATAAGGGGGGAATAGCAAGGGCCTTGTGAAGAAAGGAGACACATCTGCCCGCTAACACAACCCTGGGGGCCCCCACCAGGGCCCCCCCCCCCTGACCACCAACAATTCTAAAGGACCCCAGAGCCAATCCTATCGTACAAATACAGAGAAAGAAAGCCTGAAACAGACAAAGGGGGCCCAGCATCAGAACAAGCTATGTCTGCCCTGAGTATCTGTGGCTGTGGGGCCCCCTGGGGGCCCCTGAGGGCCCCAAAGAAGGGCCCTCTTCAATAAGGAGTTGCTTGCTATGCCGCAGGGGGCGGGGGGCCCCCCTCACGGGGACATGTCTAGATAGGGTGTCGGCAGCGCATGCGTTGGGGGCCCCTGGGGGCCCCAAAGAGTGGCAATAATTGTAAAATAATATATAAAAATACTTAAAAGGAGACAGTAATATGTATATAATATACATAGAATACCCACGAAAAGGAGGACAGGGGCCCTATGGAGGCCTCAAGGCCTCAAGAGGGGCCCCCAGGGGCCCCAGACACCTGAAGGGGGGGTAGAGTAATAGACAGATAAGAATAAGTTGTATGCTTCTGTTTATAATTGTATAAATTAAATAAATGAGAGAGAGGGAGGAAGTAGAGAAGACATACACACTACCTGACAGCCAAGGCAATCATGGTGTAGGTATAACTGTGGAGGGGCCCCCGGGGGCCCCTCTGTTGCTATCGTTAAGTATGTGTATACAATACGGGTTTTGTGTTAGGGTTATTTAATTTACTCTTTTGACAATAATATAATAATATTTATTTTTGTTTGTTTATTTTATTTAGGGGGATTCCATCGTAGCTTCCTGCTTCGCGGCGTGCTGCCTGTACTGCTGCTGCTGCTGCTGCTGCTGCTGCTGCTGCAGCTGCTGCTGCTGTTGCTGCTGCTGTTGCTGCTGCAGCTCCCCCTTCATTGTTTGTGACGTTTTCTCTCTTCTCTTCAAGAGTGTTTCTTAAGAGAAGACATGCGAGAGAGGAATAGCTTGTTCTTCTTCGTCTCTCTTTATAGGCCACACCCAAATCCTAAACCCTAAACCCTAAACCCTAAACCCTAAACCCTAGGCGGCAACGCCCTCCTTAATGGCGATAGGGGTCGGGGTATCCTGCTGGGGCCGCTTGACGGGTGCCCTGTGGGTCCCCCGGCTCGTATGTCTCTCTGGGGGGCCCCTGCAACAGAAGAGGGTACTAAGTAGCTTGGCTTCAGGGGCCCTTGTTGGGGTACCGAGTAGGGGCCTCCTCTCTATCTCAGGGCCTGACTCCCCTTCGTAAGACCTTTTCATATTCTGGTGGACTCATTGTATTGTTGCTCTTGTCTCCTTTCGTCTCTTACTGTCTCCTACCCCCCCCCCCCCCCCCCCCCTCCATTGGATTTGCTGCTGCAGCGTTGGGGGGCCCCTGAGGGCCCCCCGATAGAAACACCTTTACGACAGGGGGCCCCCTTAGGGGCCCCCCACCGTAGGGGCCTCTTGCTGCAACACTGACATCGGGGTAGTATCTTTCTCTTCTCTCTTCTGCTTCGTACAAGTAGAGAGTTATGTAGCTCCGTAAGACGTTCTCACTGTCTCTGTTGCTTTGTTTGTTGTCTCCTTTGTCTCCTTCTTCAGGCTTCTTCAAAATCTTATATCTCAAGACCTGCGTTGCTTCGCTCCCCTTCTGGGGCCCAAGGCAGCAGCAGCCTTGGGGCCCCAGGGGCCCCCAGGGGCCTCGGGGCCCCTCACCCGCTTGCAGGTGAAACAGAGAACAAAGCAGCAACTTCCCGATAGTCAAAGGGCCTTTCCTTTGCCCCCCAGAGCCTTTAATCTCTGCAGCAGCAGCAGCAGCAACAGCAGCAACAGCAGCAGCAGCAGCAACAGCAGCAGCAGCAGCAGCAGCAGCAACAGCAACAGGGTTCAACAGCTGAGACTGTGGAGACGCCCTGCGGTTGCTACTACCTTTTTAAATGCCAAGGGCCGAGTCCTTGCAGATGCCTTAGTTATTTGGAGGTATACACTGCTGCTGCTGCTGCGGGTGCTGTTGCTGCTGCTGCTGCTGCGGCTGCTTATGCTGATGCTGGGGTTGCCTGCTGCTGCTGCGGCTGCTGCTGCTGTTGCTGCTGCTACTGCGGCTTCTCGTACTAAGGCTGTGGTTACTGGTGATGCTGTTATCGCTTTCACTGCTGTGCTGTGCTTGCTGCTGTTGCTGTTGCTGCTCCTCCTGCTGCTGCTGCTGCTGTTGCTGCTGGGGCTTAAGCTTGGAGGAGCAGCAAATGGTGGGATGCCTTCGTTGGAGTTTGTGTGTATTATGTCCATATATATATATATATATATATATATATATATATATATATATATATATATATATATATATATATATATATATATATATATATATGGTTGTGTTTGTCTCTGTTTGTTTTCTGTTCTCTATCTTTATCTGTCTCCTTTTGTGTATTGCTTATGCTGCAGCGACTCCACGTCGGTATTATCTTGTATTGTATGTTGTTTTATTATTTGACTGTCTCCTTTCTGTCTCCTCTGTCTCCCTAACTGTCTGTCTCTCTTTGTGTTTTGTTTGTTTCTCCCTCGATTTGTTATCTTTCTCCTTCTTTCTCTTTTGTCTCTTCATATATTTTTGTTTATTTGATTGTATTCTTTCTCCTTCTCCCGCAATACCCCTAAATGTGTCTCCTTCTGTCTCCTCTTTGGCTCTCTTGATTTTGTTGCTGCAGGGACAGCTGTGAGGGCTCTCCTCGCTTTCTCTTGGATGTCAGTGCTGCTGTGTTAAGCCGTCTTCTTCTTTATTTGCAGGTATATGTTTTTGTGTTTATCTTGTCTTATTCTTTGTCTCCTCTGACACTTTAGTTTGTCTTTCTTGCCTCCTCTTCCTATCTCTTGTGTCTCCTTCTCTTCCCCCTGTCTCCTTTCTCTTCTTCTTCTGTCTTCTTCTTCATCTCCTCCCTATGTATATCTTAATTACTTCTTCTGTCTCTGTCGTGTTTCCCTAACTTGCACTGTCTCCTTCTTGCATTGTATTTGTCTCCTTTCGTCTCTACTGATATATCCTTCTGTAGTTTTTATCTTCTTCTTTCTTCTCTTTCTTTGGCTGTCTCTCGTATCTCTTTCTTCCTTCTCCCAACCAGTTTTGTGTTATATTATTTTGATTCTATGTCTCCTTTCTTTGTGAGTGCCTCTCCTTCTCTCTGTTATTTGTCTCCTTTGTTTCTTTGTTATGTTTCATATATTTTCTCTTCTGATGTGGCATTCATACCTTCGTTTTGCGGTGTCTCCGCTGTCCCTGCTCTCTCCCTTCTCTTCTCTTTCTTTCCCTCTCTCTCTCTCTCTCTCTCGTCCTCTCTTCTCCTCTCTTCTCTCTCTTCTTCTCTGTCTCTCTCTCCTCTTCTCTGTCTCTGTCTCTCTCTCTCTCTGCATCTGTCTCTTTTTGTTTGTTATTTTACTCCCTCGTCGTCCTTGTCATTATGGCTACGTGCTGCTCACTTCCCTTGGGGACCCTGCATCCCCCTCCCGTGTCTCCTGTTGCTGCTGCTGCTGTTCGTGCTGCTGTGTTTGTCTTGTGCCTGCTCGTGCTGTGCTGCTGCTGCTTCTCCTGCTGCAGTAGCTGCAGCAGAAGATACTCTTGCTGCTGCTGCTGCTACTGCTGCAATAGCTGCAGCGGAAAGGGCTGTTGCTCCATTTGCTGCTGCTGCTGCTGCTGCTGCAGCAGGAACTGCAGCAGAAGCTGCAGGAGCTGCGGCATTTGCTACTTTGTGTGTGTTGTGTCCCCTGCAGCGTCATGCAGTTGCAGCTAATGTGTCTCTTTCCGAGGAGACAGGGCTTATCCCGCTTCAGCTGCTGCCGTCTCCACAGATATCTTTGCTGCTGCAGCAAGCAGGAGGAGGGTGGGGGCCCCGGGCGTTGAGGCGGCCTCAACAAGAAGGGCCCCCCGAGACATTGTTTGAACAAACATACGACTTTGCCTGTTTCCCGAAAGAAGGGAAATTTGTATTTCGGTATATTGAATCCCCCAATACGACAGCAGCAGCAGATGCAGCAGCAGCAGCAGCAGCAACAGCAGCACCAACAGCAGCAGCTACGGCAGCAGCTCGTCAAGCAGCACCAGCCGCAGAGGGAGAACAAGCAGCAGGCCGCTGGACGGAAGGTCTAATTGCTGCTGACCCCCGCACGTGGCGACTGGGCCATCGGGTGTACGTACACCGCGACTTCTGGGGCCCCCAGGTAAGCATGGCAGGCCCCCTGCTGCCCCTCGCACAGGAAGCGGGGGACCCGGAGGAGGCCTCGGAAGCAGCAGCAGCAAAACCGGGAGGAGCCGCAGGAAATCAGCAGCAGCAACAACAACAGCTACACAAGCGGGGGTACGACGTATATCGGCATTTGGTGGGGGTGTGTGAGGGGCCCGATGAAGTTGGGATAGGAACGCTGTTGCCTTTGTCTTTGAATATGGACTGGCTGGGGCTTTTGTGTCTAGAGAACAAAGGTTGTTATATTGGGCAGGAGACTCTGACACGGGCCCTACATCAGCTAACCCCCTACAGACGTCTTGCACTGCTTCTGAGGGGCCCTAGCTGGCCTCGGGGGGCCCCCGCCAGGGTACAACCCTCCCTATGGGCCCACCCCACACTCGAGAGCAGCCTGCCAGCACGCGTAATCAGCTGGTGGCTCGAGGCGTTGACAGCAGCAGCGACGAGGGCATCTCGCCAGCTAGAGGGGCCCATAGCTGGGCTGTCTCTTCAGGACGATAACACACTGGGGGAGGGGAGGGCTTCGCAGGAGACCGACGAGGCCCCTAGAATGCCTGAGGGGCAGGGCGTAGGCGCAGGTTTTCGGGTGTACAGACAGGAGCCCGCAGACACACCCGCGAAAGAACCCGAGTGGAAAGAGGTGGGGCTGGTGTTGGCCTTCGATGAGGAGACAGGTGCGGGCATCTGTCTCCTCAGGAACAAGCCGGCTGACGGACCCCTTAAGACACCTCAGGTAGGCTGAATCTCAAGAGACGGGCTCTCTCGCTCTCTGCCGTTAAGGCGCGTTGTACTCTTCAGGGCCGGAGAGGCCCGTGAAAGCTGGCGCACGTATATATATATATATATATATATATATATATATATATATATATATATATATATATATATATATATATATATATATATATATATGTAGATCTGAGTCTGTAGACGGGATTGTGTTCTGTTCTTGCTGCTGGTTGTTCGTACACTGCAGACTCTGCACGCAGCAGCAGTCCCTTGATTTTCGTGTATCTGCGTCTGTGGCGTGCGGCTTCAGGACCTTGCAAAGTTTGCTGTGGCCCTTGCAGGGGCCCCAGTGAGGGTGTCCCCCCAGAAGACGCCTTTGGGGGGCCTCGAGGGGCCTTATGACCCCAAAGCTGTTGGGGAAGTATTTATGATTGTGCCCCCCCCTTACGTCCTCGACCTCGTGCTTCAGGGCGCGGAGGAAAGCTAAAACAATCTGTAACCCTTCATGAACGGTCTCCCTCAGTGGCTGCCAACGCATGCAGTGCCCGCTAGCCCCCTCTGTAGGACATGCTTAAGCCCTTTAGGGGTCTCTCAAGGGTACCGACGATGCTCGCAGCTTCTCTTAAGATTCGTATAGTGTTGCCAATGGCCATGTGAGGGCTTTTCAATTCCATGTGCGCTCCGTCGATGCCTTGGGGCATGGGCAAGAAGGCCCTTAAGGGCTTCAGCTGCCCGCATACACTCATCGCAGTGATGCCTGCTAGCCCCTGTTTGAGCCGACTGGGGGCCGTAAAGGCCTCTTGCCTTGCGGCAAGCGCTGGATAGGCCGTTGAGTCCCCCTGTGTCTCTGCCGGCCAAACGGAATGTGAGACAAGGGGGGGGGGGGGGGGGGGGGGGAAGGAGATAGGCGTATTTGTGTGGAGACTTCTCCGCGGGAGGAGACACGGGAACGGAGATACGGAGGCCGCCTCTCTGGGTGCCTAGTTGTCCCTGTACTGTCTCCTCTTTGGTGGTGTAGAGTCAAATTGCGGGGCGCGTTTGTTTTATTATATGTCGGCAGTATTCAGGTATTGTGCTTGTTGGGGTGCGGGCATTCAAGTTGCTTCTTATCCCCTTCGAACTTGTGTTAAGTTGTCAACGCCTGATGCCGTTGAGGATATGAAGCTTGCAAGTGTAGGACACAGTAGAAACTGCGGCGCGGCGCTGCAGCACGCGGATGACTGAGTGCCCGGAACGCATCTAAGGAGCAGGCACATAGCACTAAAATAAACAAGCTTAAGAAGTTAATGCGAATAATGAGATGAAGACACGAAAGAACAGTACAGCAAACAGTAATAGAGGGCACCACACTGAAGATATTGGAGTGTAGAAACCTAAAAAATAGTGCAGGATGAATTGTATAGGGCTGGCACGTTCTTTTTTTACTTGCCCATATTAGATTGGCTACTGAGGGTCAACCGACAGTTCTCTACAGTGCTCATGCATGCATCAAAAGGGGGCTTGTGTACAGTTGCATGCAGCACGAGGTGCACGAAGGTTTGTTGTGTTATGCACCTCATGATGGGCGGTCTCCTCTCCGCGCCAGCCCCATGCTCTTGAGCCGCTCTGCTTAGGACTCCTGGAGAGTGGAGGGTAGATAAGCTGCTTTTGCTGAAAGCTTCTTAAACTACTGTGAGTCTATTCAGCTCACAACGTCCCTCTGGTACTGTCGACTGCTATCGTTACACTTGGTAGCATCGCATGGTTTATCCAGGCCAGTGCGAGCACCCAATCCTCAACCCGTATCTGGGCGGCCTGCTGCAGTGCGCCCTAAACGGCTTATCGGACACAAGGGCAGCGTTCTCATTTAATTCATCTGTAGATGCTTTTACAGTAAAAGCAATTAACGACATATGCGATTTGTGCCCGGTTGCATGGGCGGTGCGTGCGGTTGTTTCGTTCAGTTTGACCCTCTGTTTCCGGATGATCTGCCCTGGTCAAGCCATGGTCTAACTCAAGCCGACTCCTGAGTTCAGAAGGGAACCACAAATCCCCTTCATAGTTATGTTGAAATTTCCATGACCCGCTAAAAGATGATCGTGCATTTTGCGCAGAGCATCGATGCGAAGCGAAGCTGGAATGCACAGTAGTTGGCGACCACGCTTCGCCTGGTACCAAAGGAAGCCGTTGGCCACGAAGCATCGGAACTTCCCATTCCATCGTGGTGTTTTGGAGGGGCATGTGGGTTCAAGGCGTCTTCCTGCCCTTTCGTTGTTTCCCTGCGCTAGCACCACATTGTATCCGAAGGAAATAGTTGACGGCTGAAGCTTGCTTTTTCTTAGCATTTCTTCTGCTTGCTGTTTAGCTTCCTCTTCAAGATGTGGGAATCGTTGGCTCCTGGTACCAAAGATTGGCGCTGCTCCGGCAATGAATTCAATAGACAGTGCCCAGGGGGTGGCAGGCCCACTGGACGTTCCTTGCATTTGAGTATTCCTGAGAGCTTTTCCATAATTTTCCCCGCCGGCGCTGCTCCTTGGGTGTTATCTCGAGCGAAGGCCCCGAAGCGGCTGTCTTCGTAGAAGCATCGCGGCGGAGTACGTGCACGTATCCGTTCCCTGCAGCGCATCCCAATTGGGTAAGAGCCACCTCGCTCCTTTCTCCTTCTGATCAGGTTCCAATTCTCTTACCCTAGAGGATGGGGATGCTGTTAAAATCGCTCATAGGTGCTCTGTCTCATCGTTCCCCAGCGTATAACGCCTAATAATGTCCTCTTCATGCCCGCTTGCCTGCCCACCACTGAGTCAACAAGGCATGCCTCGAATCATGTCGCGGTGAAGCGGTCCAGCGTTGAAATCCTGTGCCATAGTGATGTGAACCATTTCCGAATAAAGCGCGAATTTGACGCCCCTTAGTTTTATCCGTCCTGCCGCCCTATCTGCTATCTGCAAAGCGTAGTCGCAGAGACTACGCCAACAAATGGACTTGTATAGGCTATACCTCTTCGCCTTAGCTTCAGGTATCAAATTCATTTTGTAATCCGTCAAGAAGCGCTAGCAAGACTGAACCATCAATTAGAAATGGGATACACACTGGTGCCGCTGCCATCCTTATCCGCTCCATGGCAGCCCTGCCCGTTGAACGGGGGCCAAGGCATTTCCCTGATTAGTCTGTTTATTTCCCTGGAGGAGTTGCTCGAAGACCAGTTTCTTAGCATTTTTCGTGCCTCTGCAGTCTCGAAAAGCGGAACCTTATTTACTACAAAAGAAGCAGAAACACTTCTCGGTATTTCCTCCCACCTTTCTGGATGCCAAATTCGTTGGCTGGGGCCGGTTACCGCTTCTAATCATTTTCTGGCCTGACCTGGCATTAACAGCCCAAGTTCAATAGGCTCTAAATCCGACTCGTGTGCAAACCTGCTTTCTCCCTTTTCAGCTAAGGCTTGGGAAGTGGGCTTGTTCGCTTTTCTATGCGAAGGTATATCATCAGGCGCGTTCAACGATATCACACCTTAGCGCGGCCTAGCGGATTACATATTGCCTCCCTCAAGAAAAGGACTCACCAGTCAACCAATCATATAGGAGTTCCGGATCCACTATTGGACCTCTGTTCTCCAGCTACTGATACGCCTCGAAGTAGCGTTATATCGACAGTTTCCCTTTAGACTGTGTAATTTCGGCCATAATCCGCTCCCTTGCAGACCTTCGAATAAACTTGCGCCACAAAGCATTCCTGTAGGCTTGGATGGTGCCCACGCACTTCGTTAAATAAAGTAAAGCCCTTGCTTAGATGCTGCTACCATCGTCCTGCATCCCTTTCCAGAGGAGAAGATGCCAGTATCATGTGCACAACTTCCAGTGATTTTTAATGACGAAGACATAGACCGATGGAGCCAAAGAGACCCTTTGCTGCATCCGCTTCGCGGCGCACCTCGTATCTGGATAGTCTACAGCGGCGGAGGCATCCTTCCTGAACTATTTGTGGTAGGAATGCACTGCTCCACCGGAATGCATGCGGGCATCGAGCTTGGTTCTTCTGCGCCACGCTGCTGACCGTTAATTGCTCCCCCACCCGAGGGATTGTAAGGACTAATATCCTCTGTACAAGAGAAAAGACTTAAGATTTGATGAGGACTCCCTCAAAAATGTCTAGGGATCCTCCCTAATCGTGCCTGCTTCTGTCTTTTTTGTGTGTGCTATTGTATTGGTAAGCTCCATGCCTCCCTGATGCTATGAGGTGCGGTTCGTTGCCTCCACCTGCGCCGATGCACCATACGGTGCTACCAGGTGTAGCGCGACTCCTCCTCTTTAGTTGAGGATCGCTGTGAGCTGCCAAAGGGCCATAAGACTTAGAGTAATTACCAACATGCAGCTGCCCTACACTCCAGCCTTCGGGCGTCTGTCCGTAGCACAGCTTCCCAAGGGCCTGGGATGAGGGGAACATGAGCAGGCTAGACATGGGCTGCAGCTGCAGCATACCTGGCTTCAGCTAGTGCTGCAAGGCCATCCTGTATGCACGTACAACTGATGCCCCTGCATGCGCTACGATTGTAGACTGTGGTATTAACTACTTGTTAAACACTTAGTTGCTCCTCCATATTAATATATATATTATATTTTATTAATTAATATAAATATTTAAGCCGACGAGCAAGTAGAGATACAAGTACGAATATCATGCACTTGCTAGAACGAGGGTCTTCTTCGGCTCTAGGATTCCGATTACAGGAAGGCGTACGTAAGAGATAGGGTGAGAGGGGTAAGGCAGCAACGCATATATTAATATATATATATATATATATATATATATATATATATAATATACATACATATATATATATATATATATATATATATATATATATAATATATATATATATATATTAATATATGCGTTGCTGCCTTAGGGGGGGGGGCCCCTTCAAACACCTTAGGGAGGTACCCAACGTGCATGCGGGGGCATGGCGCCTCTCTGTGTTGGCCTTGATGGATCTGAAGATATAGAAACGAAAATATTAAATTATATAATATTAAATTAAATGGGAATCAGGGTCTACTGGCATAGAAGGAAGGCAAAGCCAGAGAGGGCCCCTGGCGTGAGTATTGTTGCTGCGGTTGTTACTGCGGCAGACTTTGTTCCTGCCGTTTCTGTGGTTGTAGCTACTCCGTCAGAAGCAATAACAACAGCAGAAGCATATGCAGGTGTTCCAAGGGTGACCAGACGCGTGCCATTGCAGCTCTAGATGTGCGTAGGTCGGCAGCAGCAGCAGCAGCAGCTGCTGCTGCTGCTGCTGCACCGCCCGCGCCCAACTCAACAAACCCTAGCACGTACTGCAACGGCACACGCTGCTGCAAGATAGGGCTTGTGTGCCACAGCCTTTCACCCCTACCACACCACAGGCGGAACAGCTTAATACTCCTTTGCTGCTGCGGTGCAGCAGGTGAAGAGGTGTTGAAGAGGGTCTGTGGGGACCCCGCGACTTGTAGAATTAAACGAGATTGCTTGACTAGGGGACTAGGGGACTAGGGGACGGGGGGAGAAGGCTTCACAGATCCAGATATGTGCTGCTGTCTGTAAATCGCAACACCAAATGAAGCAGCAAAGGGAGGAGCCACTCTTCCCTGAGTATTTGGAGGATGAGCTGTTGCAGCAAAAGCAGCAGGAACAACAGCGGGTACATGAACAGAATATCTCTGGACTGTCATGTGGCACATCGTACAATCCTGATGCTGCTCTGCTGAACCTGGGCCTGTCTAGAGATCTGTGGGAGCAGCAGCAGCTGCTACTGCAGCAGCAGAAACCGCAGCTGCTGCTAGAGATTGAAGCAGAGGAAGCAAAGAAGGAAAAGATTCGAATAGCAGAAGCTGCTCTTGTCAGTGGAGAGGTAGATCTCGAGAGAGACGAAAGAGAACACCGCCGCCAGTTCAAGCTACTGCAGCAGCAGCAGCAGGAACAGGATGAAGAAACAGCCTACAAAATATACAAGGAGAGGCGGAGACGGAAGCAACAGCAGCAAAAGCAGCAGCAGGACCACGCACAACAGCTGGCGCTGTCAGAAGCAGCCCGCCAGAGTCAACGCCGCCACCGTAGCAGCAGCAGCAACAGCTCAGATGAAAGCGTGATCATCATAGACCCTCCCTCAGCAAGCAGCAGAAGCACCACAAACAACAGAAACAGCACCAGCATCCGCAGCAGCAACAGCAGCAGCAGCAGCAGCAGATGGCCGACTGCTGCATCTGCTGCTGCTGCTGCTGCTGCTGCTGCTCCATGTGGGCTCGACGTTTCTCCCGGTATTCTTCGTAAGCTGGAGGAAGGCTCCGAAAGGCCCGAAACGATATGGAATTCAAAACGCATGCAGACAGCAGCAGCTGCTGCTGAAAGACCCTTACTCCACCCTAAACACAGACAGAGAAGCGCGGAAGGCGCCAGCGCGAAACAGCAGCAACAGACAGCTGCCAGCAGCAGCAACAGCAGCAGCATCGGAACAGCAGGAGATGTCGGAGCTGCAACAGCCTTTCCTGTGGAAAGGCGACGCCGAAGGAAAGCGGTTGCGGCAGCAGCAGCAGCTGAAGCTGCTACTGCTATTGCTGCTGCTGGGACAGGTCCCGCACAGCAGGGGTACAAGTTTGCTGTAGACATAGATGGGCTTGAGAAGCCGCTGCTGTTTTCTACAGCTGCGGGTGCGCGAGGGGAAGCAGCATCAGGCAGCAGCAGCAGCAGCAGCAGCAGCGAAGGCGAAGGCGATGGTGTGACAGCAGCGGGAGAGGCGAGACGGAACCAGCAACAGCAGCAAGAGGAGCTGCTCCTCCTGCAGGAGCAAGAGAGGCTGCTGCTGCTGTGCAGACAAAGGCCTGGAGATGTGGGATTGTGGGTGCAGCTAGTGGCCCTGCAGCAACAGCTGCTGCAGCAGCAGCAGCAATTGCTGCTGTCAGAGGTAACTCGTGAACAGGTGCTGTTGCGGCAGCAGGATGTCCTTGATTTAGCATGCGGCCACGAGACAAATGCAGCAGCAACAGCCTCAGCCGCGCCGTCTCTGGTTGTACTGAGGCGGTTGCTGCTGCTGCTGCAGACAGATACCCCCATAGCAGCACCAGCGTGGCGTAGCACTGCAGCCGTAGTGGGGAAGGTGATGGCCTCCGTGAATGCCAGCAGCATCCAAACTACTCTCACACTTGCACGGTGTGTCTGTAGTGCTGCGGCTGTCTCTTCACAATATTCGGAGGCCCCCATGCGGCTTCTACTTGGCGATTTGCTGCGGGCAGCATCTGAAACCGTAACACCCACAGCAGCAGCAGCAGGGTCACCTGCAGCAGCAACAGTAGCAGCAGCAAACAACTACAGGACGTGTCTGGCACTGTTGCATAAGGTTCTCTTTGACTTCTTCTTGCCGTTGGAAGTGAAGACAGGCCGCGTTGCAGTTGCTGCTTCTACAGCGCAGGCTGTCGTCCACCTGGCGCTGCTCTATGCCCAGCAGCAGCAACAACAGCAACAGCAGCAGCAACAGCAAAGTCTGCCCCCCTTGGAGCAGCTGAAGGTAGGGATATCCGCGTGCTTTTCATTCAACATTTGCTGTTGCTGCTGTGTGTTGCTGCTGCGGTGCTGCTGCCGCTTTGGGGGAATGCATGCATTCATCTCTTGTTTGTGTAGGCGCTGCCCTTGCGCCTATGTTGTGGCTTGCTGACTGCAGCGAATATGGACAATGCAAAACAGCAGCTGCTGCCGGCGCGCGGGGGAGATCGGCTTCCGGCCGTTGCAGCAAGAGCAGCAGCAGGTATGCACAGGGGCGGCTACGGCAGTGTACGTACAGCTTTGTGAAGCTGTTGATAGCGATATTGCGGCTTTGCGGGAGGCCCAAAGCGGCCTGCAACAGCAAGTGCTGCAATACGACGGTGCCAGTGTCGACAGCCGCAGCAACAACAGCAGCGAAAGAAGCACCAGCAACAGAGGTTATGATGAAAAGATAGGGGGCTTTTCTGCCTACTGCGCTGCAGATTTTGGGGCCTTACATCTCGGCTGGAGAGCTGTTGCTGGGGGCCCTGCAGCCTCGGAGGCAGCCACAGCAGCAGCAGCAGCCATAGAAGCAAAAACAGCTGCAGACGCTGCTGCTGCTGGCAAGGTAGCAGCAGAAGCAGCCATTGCAGCAGCAACCGACGCGGCAAAGGTGGGAGAAGCTGCGGCAGCCGCAAGTGCAGCAGCAGAAGCCGCAGCAGCCCATCCTTCGCGCGCTGCTATGGACGCGATGGGGCGTGCTGCGGAGGCAGCAGCAGCAGCAGCAGCAGCAGCAGCAAAGACCGCTGAAGAAGCGAGGAATGCGGCAGCAGCAGCAGCAGCAGCAGACCTCAAGTTGCCGTCTCCGTACTGTGTCTCTGCAGACCGTATGCAGCGCATGAAGCAGTGGGAATTGCTGCAGCCCTTCCTGGCTGCTGCTGATGGGGTTTTGTCCGCTGCTGCTGCTGCGGGTCTGTCCTGCTGCAGCAGGACGAAGGCGCCAGCAGGCCCGGCATATGGGCTAGTCATTGGCGTTCTTGACTGCTTGTGCTCTCCTACATTGCACAGGCTCCCCTCGAATCATCCCCGACGGCTGAGAGGAGATACTGCAGCATCAGCAGGGGCAGATGCAGCAAGACTCAGGTCCCTCGCGCTTCATTTGCGGCAGCAGCAGTGGATGAGGGAACATGCTCCCTTTTCATCAGAAGCCACGAGCAGCAGCGACGGTAACAGTAGCAGGAACAGCAACAGCGGAGCTGTCCCCTTTTCATTCTTCTGGCCCGTCCAGTCCTTGCTGCCTGCGACGGAGGATCCGTTGCAGCAGCAGCAGACGCGAGCTGCAACTCGCTGGCTGTTAGCCCAGAGACGCCTGCGACGGGCAGTGCTGCGCTGCCAGCACCAGCAGCAACAGCAGCAGCACCAGAAAGAACAGCCGCAGTCGGACAGTGATGAGCCGTCGCTAGCTGCACTTCTTGGAGACGCCACTACACCACAGGCGCTAGCTGCCCTCATCTGCTCGCAGGTAACACCATTTGCAACATGTATTAGATTTGCTGCTGCTGCTGCTGCTGCTGCTGCAAGAGTGTTGCAGAGGCGGCAGCGAAGCCCACGTGTTGCCCTGCAGCAGCTGAAACACCAGCAACGCCTATGGTAGTCAGGGTAGCAGCAGCAACAGCTCTAGATGCCACGGCAGTTGGATTAGCAACGGAGTCTGGGCTGTAGAACAGGCGTATCTAACTGTGCATTTCCTCCTCTCAGGCTCTTCTGGTATTCCCCGACGACCGTCTGCTCTTGTATTGTTCTCTGTGTCTCTGTCCTTCCCCTCGGTAAGTTTCTCTGCTACTGCAGCAGGGGGTGCAGCCGGTGCAGCAAACCACGTGACGTATCTGATGCGTCTTCTGTGTTTGCTTGCTGAGTTGCCCTCCCAGGTGTACTTCTACCTTTTCAGTGCCCCATGCATCAGGCTTCCCGGGTCTGTGGCTTTGTTCTTGCTCGTGCTGCTGCTGCTGCTGCTATACTTACTCGTGCTGTTGGTACACTCTGTGCTGCAACTACAGGATCTTTCGGTTGGTGCTCAAAAGAAATGAAGCAGAGCCGGCATTGTGGCTCACCTTTGCATCTTCACTCTTCCTCCAAGCAGCAACAGCCGACACTTCCGGCTCTAGCACTAACAACATCAGCAGCAACTGCTGCGACAATAATAATGCGAGGAAAAAGAAGAACTCCCCGCAAACCCTACTCCTGCAGGGAAGAAAGGTGCTACTGACTTGCTGCAGCGCCTTTGCATCGCATGCTCCCCTCGCAGCTTCCTGGGCCTTCCTGGAGCTGACTACTGCTGCTGCTGCAGATGCTGCTGCAGGTGCTGCGTCTGCTGCTGGTGATACTCGCATGCAAGACGTGCAGGACTGGCAGGGGCAGCATACACCTAGAGACCTCCCACAGCTGCTTTACTTCGGCTGGCCTTGGGCGTGCTGGATGGGAAGCGTTGTAAGCGTGCCATCTCAACAGCATCAGCAGAAGCAACAACAGCAGCCGATGGAGGCTTTGCCTTTTGAGGGATGGGGAGTTGCAGCAGCATCGGTGCATGTAGCCCTTTGCTCTGCTGACCGCTCCTTCGCTTCATTTAACCCCTTGTCGCCCGGTGTCCCTCAGCAGCACGATCAGCAGCAAGGGCAGCACCAGCAACAGCAGCAACAGCAGGATGCGGGCGGGTCTACTGAAGCGGACAATGCCTATCCATTTTCTCGGTCTCAGGTGGCGGCGTGCTGCGCTGTGCTTCTGCAGCGCTCACGGATTGCTGCCGCTGGTGCTGCTGCAGTAGCTGCTGCAAACGCCAGCGCTTTTCCCCTGCTGACATCGCCACCCTGGGCAAATCTCTTTCTCGCACTGCTGCTGCATGCCACCTTGTCGCCCAAGGTTTCTTCTATCTGGAACGTATTCGAGCAGCACCGTGCAGCGGTTGAGGGTGCTAACGCTGCTGCAGCGGCTGGTGACGAGTGCTGCCCTATTTGCTGCGGATGCTCGTCGGCGGGTGGAGGAGCAAGTTCGGACGCATCTTCAGGCAGCAACAGCAACAACAACAGCAACGAGAACAGCACCAGTAGCAACAACGGCAGTAGCGCAAGCCATCTTGCGCGCTGTGGGCTCTGCAGCAGGAGTGAAGCATCGCGGTGCGAGGAGATGGCTTTGTCGTTCATCTTGGTTCTTCTGGTGGCTGTGAGCATCCCAGGAGCAGTTGGAGCAACAGCAACAAGAACGCAAGCAGCAGCAAGTGGTGGTGCGACCACTGCTGCTGAAGAAGAATATAAAAGCTTGCTAAAGGCTGTGGAGTTCATGCTACGACGCTTCCCGTCAAATCCTTTTTTTCTCGCGGTGTACACACACGTCCGTGAGCACAATCTGTCACTTTGCTTGGCTTCTTTGTTGCTTACTGTCTTTCCTAGCTTTTCTATTTCTCTTGTCCCATTGCGCCGAAAATTTAAGATGCAGGCTTGTCGTTAACCACTTTAGCAGCACGTCTGCTCAACGTGCTACCTGTAAAACTGCTGTAACCGCAACATCGCGCTCAGCGACTACACACAAGCTTAGTGCGAATAACACTGCTTCTGGTGTCTCCACTGTTGCAGATGCTGCCGGTTCTGTTGACATTTGCACACCTCCTGTTGTTGTGCCCTGCAGCTACTCTTGCGTCCTGGGATCAAGGGACACCGTGCTGTGCGGGCTCTTTACAAGGAACTGTTGCTTGGACCCCGTAGTCCGGCCGAAGCCGCCGCAGCAGCAGCAGCAACAGACAAGGCAAAACCTCTTTGCTGGTGGCCTTCTGCGGCAACGCTGGAGAGTGCTTTTATGTCTGAATTGTTAATTGCGAATAAAACGGCAAAGACTGTTCCCCAGTGGTAGGTGGACAGCAGCAGCAAAATCGGCCCTAACCGAAACGCCAACAACAGTAGCCGACAAGGCTATGGTATTATATTTCTGTATATATATATATATATATATATATATATATATATATATATATATATATATATATATTCATGTATATCTAATATGCTTTTATTTGTGTTGTAAGCAGCAGTCACATCCCGCGTATCTCCATGCCTGCGAATTTAGGTTTAGCCCTGATGCGGCTGCTGCTGCTGCAGGCGATTGGAGCGGCTCGCTCAGTGGGCCAGCAGGCACACGGTCTTTCCCTTCGTGCTGCTGCAGCGGCTTCCTGGTGCTGCAGATGGAATGCCTTGCGTCACGGCAGTGCTGCAGCGGGAGCAGCAACTTTGGGTATACCTGCAGGCTCTATTGCTCAGCGCCAGCGGCAGCAGTCACAACAGCAGCATACGCGACGTTTGCCTCGATGCAACAGGCGCTGCTTTAGTGCTGGCGTGTTTGGACGGCACAGTCATGGCGAGCCTTTGTGAGGGATTGTGGGCCCCACAGCTGCAGCCTCAAAATCAGCTTGACGATAGGGGGCAGAAGCAGCAGGCAGAGAGCTTGCAGCAGGAAGTGCCCCATATGGAAGAGCGGCTGCTCCAGGCGATTTGTGAGAGCCCCTTTTCAAAAAGGTGAGGTGATACATATGAGCAACTGGCCTGTTGCCCTTCGGTAGTGCTTGTTTCGTTCACTTTGTGTTTCTCTAGGACTTCTCTTCCCACCCCCCGCCTTCCCTGCTTGTGGTGTACATGGCACAGCAGCCTGCACCGTGGTTTTGCGGGACTTGGTTTGATCGATTTAGGGTGTTTAGGGTTTGCGATGCGACAACGTTGGTGGGTGATTGCTTCAGAATGTGGATGCTGCTCTTGCATCTGCATCACGGACGGAGACGTCAGGAGGGAGCATCAGCAGCTGTAGCTTTGACAGGCGGCGCGGCATCAGCAGAAGATGCTGTGTTGCTGCTTGCTGACGCCCTGCAGCGCGGCCTGCAGTTTTGGGGAGATCCCCTTGCAGCCCTAGCTTCCCCGTAGCCTCAGTCCCCCCTTTTAACGCCCTAACAGCAGGTGCTTTCTCCCCGAAGGCATATGTTTCCTGTCAATTGCAACTGCCGCAGACATTGCTTCCGCCTTTGCAAGGCCGACAAAGGCAACCGCGGTTCACAAAACAATTTGGAAAGGACCTCCGGCTCATTTTCACCACTACTGTCCACGTCGAACCAGAGGCAACTCGGCAGAACAGGCTGTTCTCTCAGCAGTGCAAACAAAACGCAAACCAGAAGTAAACCTCAGCGCACATGCATGCGTACAAATGCATGAGTGCATGCAGGCTAAATAAGCATGCCTGCATGCAGCAACTAGATGTGTGTAAACGCATAGGCTTGCGTTCAACCATTTGAAGGAACAAAGCAAGCAAGCAACCAGTGCATGCTCAGCAGACATTCGCGCATGCGAAGAAAAGATGCGATGCAGATTGCACGTGCTTGAAGCAAAGAACAAATGCCTGCATACCCTGACGATTTCATTAGCGTAGGTATGCATGCAGTATAGCGTACAAACTCCACAGCCTTGGTTTGCAATTTACAACACACAATAATGGTATATCTAGTAGCAGGGGCATCAGAAAATGCAGCAACAAAAGTAATAGGGGCAACAGCACAAGATGGTGTTCGCATTGTCGTGATGTTAGAGGCAACAGTAAGCGAGCGTAAAGCCTCACCAACAAAACCTCTCAGGGATCCTAAGCAGAACATGGTGTTCTTCTATGCGCACGCTATGGATGAACAATCTCTTTCGCTTAAGCATGTCCTTTGCATCATACCATTTGTGTTCGCTGATGCACTAAGGTTAAAGCAACCCGCTTGTTTTCCTGCTGTGTTGTAACGCGTAGAACAATCTGGCAGCTTTTACCTGAAGCCAGCGTGCAACTACAAACACAGCAATGCTGTATTGTAATTTGTGCAAGGTTTCAAACCGCTTCTGCACTGTTGACGGCGTGGCATGAATGAGCAAGAGATATTTTGTTCTGCATGATATCCTTCTGTTCTCCAAAAATTCTCACTGCTGTTTTACATGCGGCAAACAATCCGCCGTTTTGTGGTAGTCCTGGTTCAACAACAGGCTGCATGTGTCATAGCTGGAGGCGCATTTGATACCAGAAGCCCCTCGCACGTTCCAGAAGCACCGCGCTAGACGATGCCAGGCAACACGCGACACACCTTAAGGGAGAAGTCGGAATGTATGTTGCATTCATGCAAGAAAAGCCAGCAAAATGTTGCTACTGCCACTGCTGCTAGCAATGCTACCCCTGCTGCTGAGGCTGGTGGCAAAGGGTTCCGCACCACCTGCTGCGTGTGATCGCCACCCATCGAGGGTGAGAGCGTTGATCGGGCTCCAGGCAGCAGCACGCACACCAGCAACTGCGAGAAGGGCAGCAGCACTAGCATCAGGGGCAGCGGAAACCCGTTGTTTGGGTTGGAGGCTCCTCGGCCGCAGGGAGACAACACAATGCAGGGCTTTCCAATTGCTGTTTACATTGTTTCTGGTGCTGGCTCTGAGCACGCACGAGTAGCGACAGGTTCAGCTTTTTGAAAGCTTGTTGGCCTCCTGGCCTCTTTTGTTGGCTGCGAGTCCATCTTTTGGGTGTTTGCTGGGCTCCTCTACCTACTTTCTACCTCTAGAGATGCAGCCGCTGCAGCAGCTAGCTAAGCGTCTTCGCACGGGTTGAATTAAGGCCGTTGCTGCAGATGCTTCTGCTGGTGCAGCTGTTAACTCAGCACCCGCACAGAGGCATAGGATGAATGCGCTTGTCGCAGACGCTTCTGCTGCTGCATATATCGCTACTGATAACGCTCCTGCTGCAGCTACTGCTGCTGCTGTTGCTACAGCTGGACTTGCCACTGCTTGCGTGTGTCGGAGGCTCTCTTGCTTCCTTGGGTCAACCGATGCCATACTTTGCGGGCTCACCCAGTTGGACCTCGTAATCCAACGACAGCAGCCGAAGCAGCCAGGGAAAGACCTCTGTGTTGGTGGCTCGGAGGAGGCAACACTGCAGAGTAAGTTCATGCATGAACAGCCAGCTGCGTGCCCAGTCTCATGTATTGGCACCTGCAGCAACGCTACCCGCAGCTGCTACCTGCAACCTTGGTAGCCCAGACCGCACAAATCATGACATAAGTAAACACAAACGCCGAAGTCCCGGTTCATGTGTGGAATCCTGCTGTTGCTGCTGCATCTCCCACGGCAGGCGGGTGGAAAGGAGTAATCATTGGGTCGGCAGGCATGCCATAGAGCAATCGTGTAGACCCGACGTTACAGCTACACAACCGGCTTGACGGTACGGAGCAAAGAGAAGCAGCAACAAGGAGAGAATTCTGGAAGAACGGCTGAGCCAGCCTGTTCGTGAATGCCGCTTTTGAATTTGAGAAGAGATACAAACAGACAGGCAGCTAGTCTGTCCCATTTCGTCTCCTTTAATCACTGCTCTGCTCTGCTATCTGCTCTTCTCTCCAGTTTCTTCCTCGCTTCTTCTCGTCTTCCGCCGCCCGTTTTGGTCTACAGTAGACAGCCACCGCCGCCAGAAGATCGTTGGGATTAGGTTAGTATTAAGGGCTAAGCGCGTCCAACAATTTACAGTTTACCTGGGTCAGCATCAGAGTGCTTGCTTTAGGATGTAGCTGCGGTTGCTGCACCTGTAGGGTGCCCGGAGACGTCACGAGAGAGTTACAGCAGCAGCGTAGGCAGGGGGCAATACGGCAGCAGAATGTGCTTCGCTGCTGCTTGTACAGGGAATTGCCTCTGCAGCTGTACTTCCGTAGGGAGCCTCCGGCGTATTAGCGTCCTCTCCGCCCCACTAAAGCCTATACACCCGTAGGAAGAGCAGCTGCTTCCTTTTATTTTCATGTATCTGCTACTGTATCTCCCCGCTCCCTTCACAAATTTCTGTTCCCGCGTGGTTCCGTACGACTGTCGCTGTTACTCGCACACGCTTGTTGGTGTCTTCTTCTAGCCGTGTCTGTTCATCTCTGGCTGGTGGAGTTACGGTCTCCTCCGGCGTATCATAATAGAAACGTGTATCTGTCTTCAGCCCTATCAAGCACGCTTGAAGCTGGTCAATTGCATGCCATTTGTTTGTTGCACTGCGATGAAGCTCCTGCGCTGCATCTAGCTGGCCAACCATCGCCAGTGCAGCTATAAGGCTATGGGAATGCTATCGTATAGGTTTAGGGCTTCAGAGGCTGTCGAGCACTTCAATCGCTGGCGTGAGCTACTACCAAGTGAACAGAGCCAAAAGCACAACAAAACAAAAAGGAACAAATCAGTACAGAAAAAAAGGGCGGAAAACGCGCAAGGAATGGGAAGACACTCCTTGCCGTCTACCACGTAAGGTCTCCCGACTCAAGGCACAGCTAAAATCAGCTGTTGGCGACGAAGTAACGCCAACTTATTTGAAGGACAGGGAGACGTTAGCTCCGTCTCACCTTCACGACCTGCTGCTGGCGGCCTCAACCCACTGTCGAATGATGTCTCCTAACACCGCTGGCAGCTGCCGTGTGTCTCTGACCACTGCATAATAAGGAAAGGGGAAGTCATGCAAATAAGGTGTCACCTCCATGCCGCCTCCAGGCAGTTGCTGCACTTGCTTCAAGTCAAATATGCTGCTGCTGTGAGCAGGCGCGAAAGCTTGACCATCTGAGGCCTGCTGCTTCTGGTGCTGGGGCTCGGGGTCAAGAATGAGCAGCAAAGGGATGCATCCTCGTGCAATCGCTGCATTCACCCAGGGCCTTGCTTGTTCCTTGTTGAATCGGCCATCGGAGAGGATGAGAGCCATGCTCGTGGTGTTGCTGCTGTTGCTGCTGGTATCCTGGTCCAGCTCATGTATCGCAAGCTGCAGCATATCCGTCACAGCAACTTCGTGGCTCTTGTGCGACTCCTCTTTGAAGCTGCAGCGTTCCAGAAGGCGCTGTCCGTCTGCTGTAGACACCTGTGACGTCGGGTGTATGCAGACCTCCGGCTTGGGTCCACCAAACGTACAGACACTAACAGTGCCGATCTGCAGCGCCGACAGAGACAGAAGCGTCATACAGAACAACCTGCAACGCATCTCCTCTGTACATGCACCTACAGCGCACGCGTGCGCTCAAAACGGCAGCCCAGTTGCTGCCACGACACTCACCAGTATTTCAACGGTGCACACGCAAAATAAACGAAAAAGAAAACCAACAGCCATCACATTCAAGCAAGTGCATGCAGGCAGGCAAAATAGTCATTGTTGCATGACAAATATGTAGGAACGCAGGAAAGGAAGAAAAGCAGGCGTGCAAGCACGCACGTAGCCAGTCCCATTCATCAGCCACTAGCGCATGCACCTCAGAAATGCATAAAGATTACCCTTCATGCGGCAAAGCACCAAAGCATGCGTGCGCCCAACAACTGCATTGATGCGTGCATATATAGAGAGCAATGCACGCGCAGCACGGACTCGGCTTGAAAACTACAACATAGCATCATGGGGAGGCATAGCTTTCGCAGCTATCTGTCCCTCTCTCATTTTGCTGTCTTCCTCGTCAGTGCAGCCACACATAGAAAAGCATAAGAAACAAAACCAGGCGCAGACATCCCCAGATCGCATCCAGGGGCTACGTGTATTGAGCTAAACAGAGCAGGCAGAAGACCGGGAAGGGCCAGCGGAATAGAGCACATGCAAAACTAACAAACAATATAAGCTCTCCTACGATATTCAACAACAATCGCACAATAAACTGGTCCCAATATTTGCGCCAGACAGAAGCATAAATAAGCACACGTGCAGCTTGTGCCCATTATGCATGTCGATGCAAAACCACATGGAGAGAAGCGTCTGGTTCTCCGCTTGATGCGTGGGGTATAGCAAACCTGAAGGTGGTTGAAAGCCTGCGCCAACAGAACGACGGCTTCGAGCGCACTTGGGGCTGCATTAAGCTGTTGCATGGAGCTGCTGCAGTCAATGCCCACAAGCACACGGTATTGAAAGCCCTGAGGCCGCCGCCTGCGTAACCAAAGACGATCGTCTCGCTGCGACGAGGCGACATACGCCAACACCCTCCGAAGGCTCAACTTTTTTCCTGGACACGCACAAGGCCACATGAGTTCGCCATTAAGGAGTTGTTTTCATTAAGAAGGCGCAAACTACGCTATCCGCAAAATGTCTACCACTTGCTCAGGCTGTGCTCCTGCAGCTGCTGTGCTGTCGCTATTCCGGCTAAAAGCCCCTGGTATATAATAGAACTGACGCAACACCGGTGGTGGCTATGCGCCGATTAATCTGCATCGCTTGCATCGACGGGAACGGCTGTGTCAGTAAAAAATACATCGACAACCGGGAAGCAACTTCAACCAATGAGCTCGTCTCGAGCAGCACAAAGCAAAGTAGGCAAAGCATGCACGCATGTCACGCAGAGGAAAATCCCCGGTGATGTGCCATAGAAACGAACGAAAGGTGTTAAGAAACGAAAGCGCCAAACACAACACACAAGACGCCTAGATTGTTGCTAAATTCATGCATTGGATTGGATACGCTTATTGCGATGGATATCGTGGTATGCATTTGCATCTGGCAGCGAAAATCCGCCCCCTCTGTACGTCTGTAGTATATTTGCCTGTTGCGCATACTAAGGGAAAGGCTGCGTGGTCCTCTTCGTGCATGCATGCATACCTGATCGGTAGCCCCCTTCCCAAGCTCCATTGGCAGTCGGTTGCAAAACGAGACGCAGCGTTTCGCTGAGGGCAACGGCGGCGGCTGCTGTGCGGCCCTCCAGTAGGTTCCAAAGAGCTGCGCAGCACCACGGAACCCATATACCATGCAGACGCATGCAACACTCCGCACTTCTAGAATATCCACGGCGTGCACACGTGAAAATGCAAGCACCAGTGCACCTTCTAGCATAAGAGCGCGCTTGAATCTATACAAGTCAGCCGTAATTACACGCCCACACTCACACACCCATATATTTACATATATAAAGAAAGTGAAGGAAAAGGAGAGAGAAAGAGCGAAATGTGAGTAAGAGACATATGAATATGAACGAAAGACAGAAAGAAGGAAATATAAGAGAGATGCAGGCAAACGCAAACGCAAAGTCGCAAGAGAAACCCAACCACAAAAAGAGAGACCTAAGAGCGCGGCAGAACCCCTTCAAAGAACGAGAAGGCATGGATTGCACGAGCAAATATAACAAGACAACTGCGGGTTCATGCACGCATATGCTGACCGGCTGCGTGCTCAGGAGACAATCCCTGCTTCCCGACGTCGTCTAGGCACAATCTCTGCTGAAAGTCTGCCTCCATTTGTTTTACTTTCGTCCCTTCTTCTTCTAAGCGCCCTGGGTCTTGTCGTTTCCTGTCTTCTGCTGCGTCTTCCTGGTGCTCTTCCAGCAGCAGTTGCTCCTGCTTGGTTTCAAGATGCTCCAGCAGGCGGGGAGAGGCCCCTTCCCGTTCCAGAGTCTCATCTTCCCCCCCGTCATCTATCTCCATGCACTCCGCGTTGTGTCCTTCGAGGCTTGTAGAGAGCTCGCGGGCCTCCCCTTTCTTCTCTGGGGTCTTCTCCTGTTCTACGGTGACAGCGGAGGAGATGAAGTTGTCTTCCGCTGAGATCACGCATGTTTCACATTTGCCAGCACAACAAATAATCATTCGTAAAGGTGTAAATAGCACGTGCCTATGACTCCAGTTCTGACGAATATACAAACAAAAGAAACTGAAAGCAGAAGCACTGGCGCGCTGCGTCGGTGTAGCTCAGACAGCTAGGCTGTAAGAGGATAGACGCTATGGTCTGTTTCTCTGGCTGCTGCCGAGATTGAAAATTGACGATCAGGGCGCGCAAATGTGATAAAACAGTTGTGCTACGTGCGGCACTCACCTAAGTCCTCTTTTGCTCTTGGCTCGCCACCACCTTCCGTCTCCTCCCTGCACGGTCGCACCTCTACAATCCCACCGAATGAAGTCCTCCAACCGTAACCGTAAACGCTAATCCCTTGAGTTCTACACACTAAACCCTTCTACATCTAGCAGCAGGCCCACTGTCCTGCTCCTTTTCCTTTCCGTCCCCCTTAAAACCCTGAACCCTAACCCTAAACCCGCTTACAGGATATCTGTCTCTGCCAGCTTGGCGTTGTTGGCACTCTGGAAGGCCGAAGCCTCATTGGCCTCTGCAAAAGCATCGTGAGTTCCATTAGTTTCATCCTGTTGACATATCTGCCCCCGCTGTAGCGTCGATGCCTCCTGACATCCCTGGGGGGAGTCGTCCCCCTTGTTTGACTCCAGAGAAGCCCCTGCAGTTCCGTCTTCTTCTCTATGCATCTCCCCTTGCTGCTGCAGCAGCTGCACTTGCTGCAGCCAGCGTTCGGCCGCTCCAGTGTCTTCGAGGGGGTTGGCCGGCATCGAAAAGGAGGGAAGGGAGCTCAAGTTGTCTCCTTGTTGGTGTTCTCCCGTGCCGCTGCTCCGAGTAAACGAGCCACCGGCTTCTGCCGGTGCAGCGGCAACATCAGGAGCGCCTCCTCCTTCCTCTTCCCAGCCATCTGCCCCCTCGTCCCTGGTATCTCCGCCATCTTCTGCATCTGTTTCCATTGTCTCCCGCTGCACGAGGCTGCATGCCCCGAATCACCAAATGCACCCACAAAACACTTAATATTAAGCTCTCGCAGCCGTCATTGCAACAGTGCACGCACCACGGTCGGCCGTACAGCTAGATGCACAGCCCTTATATCCAATGACGAAGTCCCACAAAGTAGCCGGCGCCTACAGCAGAACAGATATGTAACTGCCTACCTGCCATCCCCTTCTATGCCAAACGTTCTGTGGGCATTGTGCGGAGGCGACGACTGTTGGCGCTGCTCAGCTGAGGAAGAAGTCTCCTCCTCCTCGCCTAGGGGAGCTGCTGCACCTGCAGGACAAAAGCAGCACAACCTCCAGCAGCAGCGACAGTAGAAACACCAGCAGCACGGCCAGCAGCTCAATGCAAGGTCCTTAAGACGCTCAAATACGTGCATTACGCTGCCGCCAAGTTCAGTCTTTAATTCCAAGGCCCACAACAGACACAAAGACGAGCATGCATCTCAGCGGCACTGAATACTCAAGCCAAGACATCTTGAGTGAGCTTGTAGAGCTCCCCAACTGGCCCGAACAGCCCTGCTGCACGCATCACGGGGATTGCACTCTGATTTCACCGCTGTGAAGTGGTCGGCATGGTAAAGGCGCGCCACAGCAGGGGCAAAGAAGTTGGTGAAAGCAGCGGCCTCAGCGACGCACTGACAGAGTTGCATCACATCCTCTGTCTCCCTCTCTGGCTGTCTCTCATCACAGGGCACCCTAAAGGGCCAAAGGCCCCAAGTAGGCACAGCAGAGGCCTTTTCGTCTCATCTTTGGCAGCCGCCCCCCAACCCCAAGCCCCGCTCACACCTCACCAAACGCTAGACCATGAAGCTTCACCAAACCCTTAATCCTCAGCAGGCCCCTTTTAATGTCTTTTCTAGGCCCATAAACATCGCCCTGACCCTTCAGTATACCCGACGCCAACTGTCCTATCATGTATGAGCCGTGATATCGTTCTACGCACAGCGGCATCTATACCCCAGCATGCAACCCATGCAACAGCACCAGCACTAAACAGCAACGGTAATGGCAGCAGCACGGACTAGGCGGCTCCGTCCTACCCTGCACCGACGGGTCCTGGTGGACACCCTTGTCGCCGTCTTCTGGCTCCTCTGTCTCCTCTTTTGTCTCCTGTGTTTCCATTGCTTCTCCCTCCTCAGACGGCACACCACCAGATCCCCCTTCCTGCATGTCAGCAGCAGGGGGGCTGATGTCTTCTGCATCTGCTGTTTCGTCGGGAACCTCATCCTGTTGCTTCTGCTGATCTTGACCTCCTGTGTCATGCTGCTGAGGCTCAGTTTCCTCCATAGCCATGTCTTGGCCATCCGTCGTATCGCATCTAGCGCTGTTACTACAATCTGCTGGGGCAGCGTTTTCGTTTTGCTCCCCCGCAGTGTTTGTATCCTCTGGAGCCTCTGAAGCCTCCTCAAGACTGTCACCATCGTTTTCATCTCCATCTAAAGCCGTATCTTCTATCTGCAGATCTTCTCCGCATCTATCTGCGGGTGCTTCTCTAACCTGCGGCAGTTGCTGTTGCTCGCTGTCGCACTCCCCGTCTGATGCTGCGTTGCCAGTATCCTCTGCGTCACTTCCTAACTCTTCCACGGTATCGCCTTTCTCCTCCTCCGCCCTAAGGTCTCCCTCCCGTATTTTTTGTTGATATTGCGGGGCGTCCTGCTGCTCTACCCCGTCGCCTCCGGAACTAGGGACCTGCAACAAGAACAGCGCATATTGATTTAAACAACAGCCATAAAAGACAAGCATACCCCACCGGCCCACCGCGAGACGGCAGGGCGGCCCTAAATGCAGTAACAAGGGATGAACCACAGCAAGCATATGTTGAGGTGTACCTCCAAATTTCCCTCATCCTCCTCCTCATCCTGGGTCTTGTCCGAGTTTTGCTGCTGCTGTTGCTGATTCTCCTTAGCCTCTGTGTCTTTGCTTTGGGAGGTGTCGGCGCTGTCCTTTGTCCCCACCATCTCCACTTGTCCCTGAGGGAGACCTCCTGTCTCGATTGTCTCCTCTTGTTTACTATTCCCTTTCTCCGGTTTGTCGCTTTCTTCATCGAGTTCTTCATCTCCTGTCCACCTTTTGTTCTCTATCTGTCCCCCGTCTTGCAAGTCCACCTGCCCTGTGCTGTCATCCAGCTGCTGCTGCTGCTGCTGGTCCTTACCTTCCTGCGAAGGGGGGGGGGCCTCAGCCTCTCCGTCAAAGTCCATTGACACCTCCAGCGCCTTGTCCTGAGGCATACAGCTCCCACAACCTAAACAGTATGCAAACGCCTACCCACAGCGCAGCCACCTGGTAGGCTTCGGTTTGCAAAGGCAGACAGAGGAGGCTTGCTGTCGACAAGTCGGGGCGTTTTCACAGCCAGAGTAAGCAGGCCTAGTGTCTAACGTTATGCAAACACGGTTCGGAAATAACCGATGGGATGAGATTTGAAGGGGAGCTCAGACTGTAGTGTATAGATGCGCACCTCCTCTTGACTCTTGGGTTTATCGGGAGGCTTTTGCTGCGGGTCAGCCTGCTCGTCTTTGAGGCCATCAAACTGCCATTCCTCTTGTATTTGTTCTGAAGCATCTCTGGCGCCGTCGCCTTCCCCCAATCCTGTGCCTGACACCCATTCATCCTTCTGCTTCTCAGGCCGTGCTGCTGCTGCTGCTGCGGCCGCCTCCTCCGCACTGCTCGGCTGCCCCCAGCCCAACTGTAGCAGCACCCAGGTCAGCTGCAGCAAACTCAGACACAGACGCGTCGTCCCTTCAAGTGCGTCGAAAGCAGCCAAAACCAGCGCTGCTGCCCGCTGCAGCGTCTGTAGTACGACCTGTCTTGCTTTGTCCCTGCTCCCTGTCGCTGCGGAAGGTGCGTCTGCTGTTGCCACGGCTGTCCCCAGCAACGGGTGAGCCAGGTACACTGGCGCTGCCCTGATAAAGGCCTCTACTGCAGAAGTGCAGTCCTTGAAGGGAAAGAGGCATTCGAGAGGCGGCAGAGGCAGGCTCGAAAGCACTGGCTGCTGTTTCTGCTGCTGTGGCTGCTGCTCGTGCACGGTGCCTTCTTCAGACTCCTTGGGGAGCTGAAGAAGACGGTCCACTGCCCGCTGAGGGCTGCCTCCGCCGCACGTCACGAGGGCCATATGCAGTGCCTGCGTTGCCTTGGCCAACGCTGCGTCCCCTCTACTGTCGCTGCCTCTGGTCACCTCCCGAGCAGCATCAGCTGCTGTCGTAAGGGCAGTAATGTGTGCCTGAAGGGCCGTACAGGCCTGGCGAAGGCCTGAGGCTGCATGCAATGGCAGCAAACTGAAGAGGCCCCTCTCCCCCATTCCATGGCCATCTTGAGTCTTCAGAAGACCCAACGCTCCCGTGCAAGTAGCCTGAACCTGCTCCAGCCATTGCAGCCGCACGCGCACGCAGAGGCCTTGCCCCTGCCCTGCTGTGGCTTCCGTTGCATTTGCATCGTGCGCTAAAACTGACAGCCGCCTAGCTTCAGGACTTGTCAATAACAGCTGCTGCAGAGAATTGAGCTGTTGCAGCGCCTTGCGAAGCGTGTCCCATGCATCTCGCAGCTGCCGTGTGTCATGACGAAGCGTGCGGCTCTCAAATGCATCCATCCCTGCAGCCACAGCCCCTGAAGCGGCAGGTGGCCGCGTGCCGGCGGAGGCCGTTTGGCCACCACATACACCTAGCGACGTTGCGGAGCGATTGCTAGGTTCTGAGGAGGAGACAGCAAACGCAAGCTCTAATGCATCATTTTGGGCGGCCGCCTCTTGCACCGTCGGTAGAAGGGCCTGAGCCTGCTGAAGTGCTTGTTGCAATGTCTCAGCCGCTTGCTGCAGCTTCTGCTGCAAGGCTAAAGGCACGAACACCGACGGAGACACAAGCGAAACCGCTGCTGCGTCCATCAGCATTTGGTATTGCGCCGCTGCCTGCCAACAGCGCTGCCGTTGCTGCAACACGTGCAACACCAGGGCAGCAGCAAACCCCAACAACATCTCTCGTTGCCCTGCCAAATCCTTGTGGGGAGTCTGTAGCTGCTGACACTGCAGCAGCGTCTGCAGCAGCAAGTACCATTGCTGCGCAGCAGAGGCCCACGTGTCTCCTAGAAGCTCTCCAATGGGTTTGGGGCCGTCTACTGTTGTTTCTGTGGCTACCCAACCAGCCAGCCCCCGTTTGTTCAGCTTCCTGCAAGACAGCGCGGCTGCTACTCTGGCTGCGGTGTCGTGTTGCTGCAGCGCTGTTGCGTCCTGCAGCGGGTGCGGTGCTCCCAGCGGCCCCGGTAGGCCGCTTGAATCGTTGAGAGCTGCAGCAAAGAGGCTTGAGTCCCCGCCGCACAGGGCCAGACAGGGAAGCTGTAGGTCCCTGCGCAACATCGCGCGAAGTCCGGCGAATTTCCTTTGCATCTGCTGCCGCGTCGCCTGTCTCTTTGGCTTTGGGCGGCTTGTTTCTGTTTCGCCGTTCTGCTGCTGCTCCTGTTGGTCTACAGCAGCTGCTGCTGACGCCGCTGCGGCCTCCTTGACAGCAGCAATCATATCCTCGCATACAGCCTGCACCTCCAGGGCCACATCAGCAGCACTTGCCGAGCTGCCGCTAAATGCATGCAGATCACTTAAACATCCGTAGTCAGGATCCTTTGCCTCCGCAAGGCCCAGCGAGAAGCTCAAAAACCTTCCTACAGCCTTCTTTGCTGCCATTGCTGTTGCTTCGTCTGCGTCAGGTGCTGCTGCTTCTGTTAACGGTTGTGCTGCTGCTTTTGCTTCCAGTGCTGCATGCGCCGGCTCAGCCTGTGTGTTGCTGTAGCACAGAACTTCTGAAGCGCTTTTGGCTGCTCCGCGAACGGCGGCCAAGGGAGACAAGAGCGGAACAGACAGGGCTGCAGCTACAAGCTGCTCATGGAGCTGCTGTTCCGTCGGTCCCACTGCTACGCCCATGAGCTGTAGCAGACACCCGTCAAACGTTTTCACGTGCTTCGCCAACTGCACGTGGGTCCTGTGTACAGACCTGCGCGCCAGAAAACACAGACACTGCAAGGGACGCACCCGAGATAAGACACAGCATGCACGAGGCAAGACAAGGGCATCATATAGAGCAAGCAAATTTCTGGGGAAGGCATGAAATTTAAAATATACTGTACCATATGCGATTTGCAGGAAGGACAAGGTAATGGACTCAAAAAAACGAAGGGCGAGAAGCAAGATACAGGAACCAGATGCGAAAGAACAAACGGTGGACGATGCCTTATATGCAATGCACAGAAAAAGAACAATGAAGAAGATAGGATACACAGCGCCACGTGACACGGAGCTAGGCAGGATGCTGCGACATGTGAGTGCAATGAGGCTTCAAATGAGTTAATTCAGCGAACGGTTGACGGTTCTCCACTTTCCTGCTGCCTGCTGTGGGTGACTGCACAAAAGAGGTGAGCCAAGCAGGAAACAAAATAGAATAAAATAGTGCGAACTGCCTTACTCCCGCATCGCCGTCCTGCTGGAAAGATCCCATCGAGCCAAAGACGTCAGCGAACTGACTGCCCTGTCCATCTCTTTGCGAGCTGCATGCAATTGCTGCTGCACAGCTCGCAGCCAGCCAGCAGCAACAGCAAATCGCGCAACAGCCCCCATGACAACGCACACCATCTCTGCAGAGGACCTCTCAGGCATCTCTGCAGCGTCCGTTGCCCTCGCATCGTTCGGCCCCCTGACGGACACGGCACCAGCTCCTGCTGGCACAGAAACAACCCCGCCTGCTGCTACACCAGACAGCAGCAGCCGCCTGCAGTAACTCGCTCCTTCAAGACAGCGCAGCCTCCCTTCAAACTGCCCTAAAGGGGACGTCCGCAGAAACTCAAGCAGCACTTCTGTCACTGCTCTCGGGGAGCGACGGATGAGCTGCAGCAGCACAGCCCCCGCCAGGTCATGGGATCCTTCTGATTTGCCCCCTGCAGATATATATCCTCCAGCAGGTGTTGTAGCAGCAGCTGCTGCGTCCACTGCTGCGTCAGGAGGCTCTGCAGCGTCGCCATCGTCTGGGAGCAAGCCCCACAAGAAAGGAGCGAAGTGAAGACTCTGCTGCTGCATGCGCTCTTCCCTAAACTCCCTCAAAAACTTCCACTCCAGCAGCTGTCGCTGCCGCAGCAGTAGCACCTGTCTCTCAACCGCATGCACTGCAGCATCGAACCGCTGCAGAAGCATTTCTGCGGCCTGCATTGCTGCTTGCTCCTGCTGCTGCAACGAAGTCCTGGTGATGCTGCTTTGGTGCATCCCACTCTCGGCTGCATCCTTGGGCTGGGAAGCGCTGACGCAAACACCCGTTGCTGGCTGTTGGTGCGCTGCTGCCGCTGTAGAAGAAGCAGCAACACCAGCGGAAATGTTTAGGGCAATCAAATGGGCCAACTGGTGCCTGTCGACAGCCTTTTGCCACGCTGCTGCGCGGTCCAGAAGACTCTCAAGGGCCGCTAGCGCGTCAGCAGGAGATGTTGTGAGGAGGCAGAGAGCAGCCACTCTTTGCGTTAGCAGCAGCATACTCTGCAGGACAGGGTGATCCTCTACAACAGCAGCAAAAGCAGCTGCGGCATCTTGAAATCTCTGTACAGGGCCACTCAGAGGCTCCAGCAGCACGGGGTTCCCAGGCGCATAAAAGGATGTCGCTGCTCCCCTGCTGCTGCCAGAAAAGGAAACGCTACGGCAAAGTTGAGAGAAGTGCAACTTCCGTGCGCGCTCACGTTGCTGCAGCAGTCGTTCTTGCTGCAGCTTCTGTTGCAGCTGCTGCTCTGTGGCACTGCCGCCTGAATTCGTTTCAGCGGCGGCGGATTCGTCAAGCTGCTCTTGCTGCTCCGCCTCCGCAGTGGCATCGTCCTCCTGCAGGAGCAGCTGCTTCAGCTGCTGTTCTTGTAGCTGCTGCTGCAGCGGCGAAGAACCTACAAAACGGGCCGCCGTCTGCACCAGCATGGCCTGTATATGCGGCATGCAAGGTCCATCCAGCTCTGGGGGTACCTGCACCGCTTCGCCTATAGCATCTGCCTTAGCTACTGTTGCTGAAGGTACACCAGAAGAAGGAATTGCGAATGAGCCCTCACTATGTGCGTCCAAAATTACGCAGAAAGAGCCCTGAAACAAAACAGAAGAGAAAGAGCGACGGGGCGCAGGCTAGTCAGGCATCCTCCAACTGAGTTCTCAAACGCATGCGGTAGTTCGTGTGCGTCTGCCTCTTTCACACCGTTTCTGCATAGGCCCGAGCCCCCTCATCAAAGTACAGCTGCAACATTCTAGCGACTCGAAATGTACGTGAAGAGTTATGGCGCTTACCGCTAGCGCTTCTCGGTATGCTGCGGCTGATTCCATCTCGCCTCCTCCGGCTCGCATGCTGTTGCTGCTAGGGCCGCAGCCGCTCCATGCACATGATGTTTCCACGGCGCGGCTCCACAGGTGCAGCAGGTCAGCCTCAGTAAGCCCTTCTAGCTGTTGCAGCGCGAGCTGTTCCTGCTGCGCCTCTTGCTTGCCTTCTTGTTCTGTATAAGTGTTCTGATCGCACCATGCCATGTACTGGGTGCGGTCCTGATCTTCTGCGTCGTCCTGCTGTAGTTCTTCTTGCTGCTGGTGCTGGTAAGCATCTGTCCACTCCTGGCTGCACGGGAAAAGTTCCTCTGCCGCTTCTGCGTCTCCCCTTTGTTTGCCTGCTGCTGCTGCTGCTGCTGAGCGGTCCACAACAAGGCCCTCAAGGCGCTGCAATAAGGTAGCAGTTTCGTCTGCCGCAATCTCCCGTTGCTTCCTCCAGGCGAGGTGCTTCTGCGATACCTGCTGTAGCAGCCCCGCCAACGCTACCCGCGCACCTGCAAAGGAGGCCGAAAAAGGCATGGCAGTCGCTGCTGAGCCCCGGCGTTTTCGGTCCGCCGCTGCTGCTGCCGCTGCTGCTGCCGCGGCTGCTGCCTCTGCGCGCAGCCACAGCAACAACCACTGTACTCGCTGTAACGGCTCCAACAAGTTCGTTCCTTCAGCGACCCTTTCAGGGGTCAGCGCTGCAAATGGCAAGGCCGGGAACGAAGCCGTTCCCTTCAGCACCAATGACAGCGGTGAAGGTGCCGGCACCTGCCGCTGCACCTGCCGCTGTCGCTGCAGCGCGTCTTTGGCTTCAGCAACGTCTAGGAGGCCTTTTGCAATTGCCCAAAGGCCGGTGGCAGCGGTGCGTGCAGCAGGCGAGAGCAGGAGAGGGTGCGAAGCAACAAGGCGGCTGCTGCATGCAGCTGCGGCTTCTGCTGCTGTCCTCAGAGCGGCAGGGGAGCCTGTCTCGTTATCGGTAGCAGCAGGGCCTTCTGTTCCCAGCAGCAGCGGCTCCAGCTCTGGGAGCAGAGACAAAAGTCTGAACCGAAAACAAACGCAATGCGCCTGAAGGCAGAAAATGACTGAAGACACTACGAAATCAAGCAACAAAGTTTAAGCGATAAACACCGAACACGCCACAAAAGGTGAGATGCGCACTAACTCCAAAAGCCCCTGGGGCGGCAATGGCTATTACATTGTCTGCCATCAGGCATTTTAAGTCACTTTTCCGCCACTCGGTGCGTTGTACATCTGCTGGTGCTGCTGCTGCACTGAAGCTGACGGGTGCAAAGAAAACGAATCAGGAAGCAACTAACCGCCGTGTCTCTAAAATGTTGCAGTAGAACTCATGAATACCCTCTAACCAAGCAGCAAGCGCATCCTCAGGTTCAGCAGTGACCACGGAAGCGCTCTCTATGAGATGCAGCACATGCTGTTGTGCCGCAACTGGTGTCTCTCCTTTATCCGTTCCTGCCCCTGCTGCTACTGCTCTTCTTCCTTTCTCTTCTCCGTCCTCTCTTGGCGCTGCCCCACTAGCGCCCGCAGGCAGCAACCGTTGGGCGAACTCTGGCGGGATGGCTGCTGCGCGCAAGGGGAGAAGGCGCGTGAGCTGCTGCAGCAAACTGCTAGCCTTGCAAGTCTGCTCAAGCACCTCCTGCAGAGCGGCTGCATGCGCTTCAGCTTCAGCTGCAAGTGCTAGTGAGGCTGACGTGCGGCCCCCAATCCCCGAGCTCAAGCCCTCCTGTTGCACCCCGTCGCAGCCATCCACAGCTGCTGCACGCAACAGCAGTGCCTCTGCCTACAGCAGCCAGCAGCAGCACACGCGGTAGCATCAGTCATCAAACAGCACAGCCCTATTCCATACACGCCCTCACGGCGCTTAGCAAAGCAGACGAAAAAAAGGGGAAAACGCAAATGTGGCATCTTACCTCCGTTGCGTACGCCTGCGACTTCATCTTGACAGCTTGGCGCCAAGCCGCTACGTCACGCTGTTGCTGCAGCTCGGCTGCTGCTGATGCTGCCGCACTCAAGACAGCCCACCTCCCCAGCAGCATCAGCAACAGCGAACGCTGCTGCTTGCCAGCGGCGCCACGCAGCAACTCACTCGGGTCTGATGCTTCTGTACACTTCAGCAGCAGTTCATGCAGCATCACCAAAGACGCAACAGCAGCCCGGCCTGCATCCAAGTTAACAGCGTATGCACATGGTGCTGCTTCCGCGTTACCAGTAGTAGCAGTAGGTGGTGCTTCTGCTCGTAATATCTCCTGCAAGCCGTCTGCAACCTCCCGCAGCCCTGTAAGTGCTGCCTTCGCTGCTGCTGTTGCCTTTGCTTTTGCGTGTGGTGCGACTGCAGCAACATCACCATCGCGGAGGAAGCCCGCAATGCTAGCCCAGGCGTCCTTGAGTGCAGTACAGACTGCAACAGATGTTGCAGCCGTCCAAGCGTTTCGCTGAACCCGTTGATCGGCCCCCTTCCCCATCTCAATTCCGGAGTCTCCTTCCCCCACCGGCCCGCAGAATGACCAGAGGGCAGCTGCAAAACCCACAACTGCTGCCCACTCCGCAGCAGTAGCAGTTGCCGTCTCTGTTCCTGCGTCTGCAGCAGCTGCTGAAGTCATGCAAGCCTCCATGTCCGTATCCACGTTCTCCGCACAGGCGGCCAGTTCCAGCAACCTGCAGGCTCGTCTTCTATCTGTTTCAAGGCGCTGCAGCTGCCGCTGCAGCCGCTGCAGTACGACAAAGCATGCAGAAGCGGATGATACAGTAGCGTGCTCTTGCACCTCCACAACAATTCTGGCGGTGTAGGTACAGCTACTGTCAATTCCTAACGTCCCCTGAAGTTGACTCGACCGTTCCAGACGCCGCAGCGCCTTAGTTACCGTTGCGGTTGCTGTTGCTCTTGCTGCTGCTGCACCGTGAAACCCTCCGACTTTCTCTTGAAGGCGGGCCAAAGCCTGGCGCGTCAGCAAGGCAACAGGGCATTCCGGGTGTCCTGCTGCCATTGCTGGTGTTGTTCCCCCTGCGTCTGCAGCTCTCCCTGGAGCGCATGCATCCTGCAGCAGCCCCTGTTGCAGAAGAGCGCCCTTGAGGCCGAAAGCGTCGTTGCAGTGTATATCCACCTCGGTCCGCCACATCAAAGACAATACCTCAACAGCAGCACACGCGGCAAACCGAGAGAGCTGCTGCAGTTTTGCATGGTGCAACTGCTGCTCGCGCTGCTGATTCTGTTGTTGCTGCCACACAGTGGCCGTCAGCACTGCAGCGGCGTCCAGCAACGTTGGGGGGACTGGTATTGCTAGGACAGGCTGACTCCCCGAGCTTGCAGGATCCTCAGAGGAAAGCCAAGAAAGAGCAGTGGCGGGCAGCGTAAAAATGGGTAGCATTTCCTGCTGCTGCTGCAACTGCGTCTGAGCAGCCTTTTCTAGCGCTACGGAAAGAGCAGCAATAATCCTGGAGCATCCGGGGCCTCCGTCGTCAGGAGCAGCGCCAACCGGCCTTCCCTCCATATGCTGGTGCGGCTGCATCCACAGATTCAGCAGCAGCAGCTCAGCTGCATGCTCTATCCCTAGATGCACTGCAGCTGCTGCTGCCAGCTGCGCCTGCAAGAGGCCAACAGAGACAATCGCGCTGCTGCTGAGAGATACCCACCGCTGCTGCCTGCTGTCGATGAGTCCCTCTGCAGCAGCTGCTGCGCGTAGAGCTGCTACCCTACAGGATCTGCTGTTAAACAGAGAAGGCAAACCAGCAGAATCTGGTCCTGATGCTGGCTTCTGCTGGTAGGAAGGGAGCAAAGCCTCATTAACCTGGGCCTCAAGGCTCTCTGCTGCCCCTTCGCGGCCCGCAGCTCGCAGCAAGCAGCTGCTAAGCAACAGAGCATGCAATGCCGGCGCATGGAACAGCAGCGACTTACTGTGAAGCAGCCGCTGCTGCTGGTCCTGCCTCTGGTGCTGTTGTTGGAAAGATCCTATACTGACATGGTCAAATGCGGGGTGCCCCGCATGCACCAATAGGGAGAAGCCCAGGCCTAGAGAGGGGGCTGTGCATGCAAGGCGCCGACATAATGAAGCGGCGCCTCGCTCCTCGCTTGCTCCTGTGGCTGCTGCACCTTGTACTGGTTTGTCTGCTGCTTCTGCACTCGCTGTTGTCGCCGCTGTTGGCTCAGGGCCAAGGCTCGCCGTAAGTGGTGCCGCATGTAGCAGCTCTCGCAGCAGCCAACCCCTCACTGTCTGCGCCTCGTGCTGCCCCAGCTGAAGAGGCAGCAGACATCTCCAGGTGTTGGACATCGCATCAATGCCAGTAAACGCACTAGCTGCAGAGCCATCACCTCCCTGGACCCGCCGCTCGCGGTGCTGCTGGTAATGCTGCCTCCCCTCCAGGAAATGCAATGGCTTTCCCTCTCCTGCTTCTGCGACAGCGAAACCCCCCAAAGGAAACTTAAGTGGTACCAGCGTCGCACTCATGCAATCAAGTGGTCGGAGGAGCTCAGCAGCAACGAAATCTACTGCTGATGCCCTTGCTGCCGCAGTCGCCACCGCATTCCAGTCATCACGCCCACGTAGGTCTCTAGCCCCAGCCGCAGTTGAGCTTGCTGATGCACCGAAGTCCTTAAGGCTCTCAACAAAGAGCTGGAGCAGCACAGAAAGTACATTTCCATGGCACTTCAACGCAATCTGCATCCTCTCCTCGCTTCTGAGTAGGTGCTGGCGCTTGCTGCTGCCACCTGTGCTTCTGCTATTGCCACCTTCCTTTCCTGCTGCAGCTGCGCTGCCGCATCTACCACACACGGGAAGAGACAGCACTTGCAGCAGATCCGCCCACGCGCTGAAGCAGCGGGCCAGGTGCCTGCACTGTTGCGTAAGGCCTTCCGTCAAGACGGCAGCAGCAGCAGGCACTGACCCACCTCCGCACTGCACGAGCATGCGGAGGGTCTCGTCGGCTGCAAATACCACACAGCTAGATAGCTGGCGGAGACCTTCAAAGAGTCTCTGCATTAACTCCCCAACTTCAGACTTCTCAGATTCATTCCACTGCTGTGGGAGCTCCTGCTGCAACAACTCCTGCTCCAGCAGATCCTGCTGGTCCCGCTGCAGCTCCTTTACAGGTAAAGCGTATGCAAACAAGAGACACCAGAACTCTCTGTCCCCTAGGCTGCATCGCGTGCACTTCGTAGGGAGCACCCTGTTGCCCTTCTGCCGCTGCAGCAGTAGCAACCGCTCAGGTAGCAAGAAGGCTGCGCACTCAGCGCGGAGCACCTGGACTACCTCGTGAAGTAACAGGCGCTGTTGCAACTGCTGCTGCTGCTGCTGCCGTGAAGGCGAATCCCCACTGTGTCTGTTCACGCATCCCGACGAAAGAGAGGAAGATATCCCTATCAGGCGGCCCGCTGCGTAGATGAGGGGCAGACTGTCCGGCGGTACGGCTGCAGCAACAACAACTGCTGCTGCTGCTGCTGCACCGGGAAGCAGAAGAAAAGGCCCCTGCTCTATCTCCTGTAGAGCGCTGCATGCGGCAGCCAGATAGCGGACAGCTGTTCTTCGCTGGCGCTTCTGCAGTAGCTCATGCTGCTGCAGTGTGTCTTGGTGCAGCTGCTGCAACACTCGAAGGCGAGCACTAAGGTCTCCTGCATTTGCTGCGCCCCACATAAACAGGCGCACTGCGGCAGCGAGCAGAGGAAGCCCCTTGTCCTCACTTCCCAGGCAAGCGGCAACAACACTTCCCATGAGCGAGACGTCACTTGCAACAGACCTAGCCACCAGCCCCTCGCTGATGCTGCTGCTGCCCTTCCTACGTTCACGATGCAGCATTACGTGCCTCTCGATAGCTCCCCGCAGGATAGCCCAATCGCTGTCCTGCTGCACATAGTCGCCGCCATCACAAAGCCTGCTGCTGTTTTCCCGCCTTTTGGAGACAGAACAACAGTAATAGCAAGCTGCCAACAGATGGAGCAGCAGCAGGCGCCACATGGGTGAAGAATCGAGTGCTGCAGTGTATTGCCACAGAAAACACTGGAAGAGCGTTCCTACAGATATACTGTCATCAAGCTCCGTGCCAGCTGTCTCAGGTGCTGTTGTTTTTGTCGTTACTGCTCCCGGTGTTGTTCGTGGTGTTCCCGTTGTAGCCGCTACTGACTGTTCTTCGTCTGAGGCATCCACGTTTTCAGCAGCGGCATACGCGCTGCCCCAACTTTGCAGACACCTCCAGCGTGCCGCTGCTGCTGCGGCTAGGTATTTGCTGTTCCTTCCCGCTACTCTGCGCGCGATTGCCTGCAGACCCGCAAGGCCAGCAGCAATAGCCCCCTCCCCCAGGTCGTCGCGGACGCTTCGCAGTTCTGCAATAAATTCACCTCTGCCGCTGTCTCCTGTGTCTCCCTGTTGCTCCTGTTCCCCTTTCTGTTGCAGCTGCTGTTGCTGGGGAACGTCGAGCTGCATAGACTGCGCCTCAAGAGCAAACTGAGACAGTACAGATTCGTCCCCCAGTAGCTGCAGGAGCAGCTGCACTGCTGCGTGCTGCAGAGACATGACTTCTGCTGCTGCAAGGGACAGATCCTTGCCCCCCGCCAGAAGCAACCGGTAACTATCCTGCAGCAAAAGGGGGCAGAGACGTATGCACCTGGTGCTAGTGTTGCAGTGAGCCTTGCGGCAGCAGAAGCTGATGAAAACTCCTGCAATACGAAGCGTAGCACTGGCTGCTGCTACAGGGGTAGGCTGGCCCTCGTCCCCCTCTGGCCCTCCTGTCAGGTCTGCCTCTGTCGCTAGCAAGGCCGCAGACCACCCAGACAGCAACTCTCGTAGTGCAGTGTCTTGTTCTGTCCCGGCTGTGCCAGAAACCCCACTGCTTCTCAAGAGAGTTGCAACAATTCCTAACAGCCGTTTCGTCAGGCCCTCCAGCAGCAAAGGCTGCCTTCTTGCTGCCGGTGCTACCGTTGTTGTCGTGCTCTGTTTTGTCCCTTCGTCTGGAGCGCATTCCTTTGTGGCTTGGCTACCTGTATTTTGGGGTGCGCTCGTTTTGGGCTCTTGTCCAGCTGCTGGTGCTGCTACTCCTGGCGGGGGTACGTATACCTCACAGCATCGGTTTCTCAAGGCTGAGGAGAGCCTGCAGGAGCCAGCAGCCTCAGCCGTGAAAAGGATCCGGAAGTTGGGATGTCTCTTGACCTCTCTGGGGGGCCCACCTTCGGTTAACAGCAAACAGCCGCCGTCTTCTAGCAAGGCATTCAGCCTGTCTAGAACGGAGGCGCTGCACAGATGTGCACTTCGCAGCAGCAGCCAATGCCCGCGTCTCACGGCGTCCACCACTGCGCTGTCTGTCCACTCAAAACGCGAGGTCTCCTCTTCACTCCTTGCTGCTCCTGTTGCAGCTGATCCGACGAGCTGTAGGCCGCCCAAAACGCATCCCTGCTGCAGCAGCCGCCAGGCCCTCTGGCTGCGTCGCTGCAGTAGTGCATGCGTTGCCTCGTTTGGTGCCGTCGCTTTGCCACTAAGAGTCAGCCAGGACGCAGCAGCCGCGCCGCAACCCTCAAGCAATGCTGCTGTTGCTGCTGCAATCTGCTGCAGCAGCATCCTCGGCTGCGCCTTGGGCGGCACAAATTCTCCAGTTCCTGAAACACGGATGGCACCAAAATCCGCTGCCTCTACCAACTGCTGCCGCGCTGATTCAACAGCAGCACGCAGGTCCTTCAATTGTTGCTGATGCTGCTGTACATGCTGATGTTGCTGGGGTAGCTCCTGCTGCAGCAGACAGTCTGCAACTTGCTGGGCTGCATCGGCAGCGAGAAGAAGTCTCTGTTTAGGCTGAATTTGCCTGTATACCCCAAGCAGGTCTGAAGTGTCTACAGATGGCCCTAGCTGCACCTCGCACACTGTTGCGCCGCATGCAGCCGCCAGCCACCTCACGATGCTGCTCTTGCCTGCAGCAGCGGAGAAGGACGCAGCAATGTAACCACACCATCAAAGTCTCCCTCCACCATCCGCATGCCCACAAGCCAAAGAAAACAAAGATGTTATTGGCGCATTTCCCCGACAGCGCTGCACCTAAGCGCACGTCTGGAGGTAACGACCAGGCAGACAGACAGCCGATGAGAGGAGGCAAGAGCAAACGATCGGCACAAACAAGGACACAGAAAGCTAGAGATAAGGCACAGAGGCCCTCACCTGCTCCTTTCTCGCCAGTAAGCAGCACAGGAAATCCTGCCGCTAGTGCTGCTGCAACGGCGGAAACGCAGACTCTCTGGGAATGCAACAGCAACCCACATAGCCTCTCTTCCAGATGTCGCTGTGCTGTCTGTACCTGCTCCTCCCGACCTGTCACGTTTGTTGGCGCTGCCGATTGTTGGGCCAGCGTCATGTCTCCAAAGGAAACATGGCCACCCCTTACGATTAGATCCACGGGTTGCCTCCCCTCCAACGCACCAGCGAAACTCGCTAACGACGGCAGCGCCTCCTGCTGCACTGCATGCAGCACCGCCGCCGGCGCCACCTCGGGGCGCAAGAGCGCAGCAACGGCTTCTAAGGCAGCTGCACCTCGCTCCTGTTGGTGTTGTCCGTCCTGCAGGGGCAGTGCAGGAGCCTGTTGCTCCAGCAGCTCAAACAGTTTCGGAGGGAAGCACAGAGAAGCCAAATACGATGCTTCTCTCAAGTCTTCTCGGCTCCGCAGACGCGACAGCAGCGCCACGGCAATAGCCCCTCGAGGGTCCCCAGTTGGAAGCTGAAAACAAAGAGATCAGGACAGCAGACAGCTGTGAAGAAAGACACCAGGTTCGCACACCGCCCGACTCTCCGGCTAGCCTCTGCAGCAACTGCAGCTGCAGCAGCAACTGCACAGACAGCAGGTGCGTCCGAAGCAGTGGGAACAAGCACCAACCGCACCAACGGAGCCGGAGAAACAGCCGTGGCCACCGCAGCAACGGCAGCAGCACTTACTCTGTGGGCGTAGAGTCTTATAACCCGCACTGCATCCCTCAGGTTGTAGACTGAGTCCGTGAGGCCTTTGAAAGGTCGCTGTACCCCCAACTCCGCTAGCAGGCGCACACAGCGCACAACGCATGCACTCAGCAACCGCTGATCGGCACCTTGAGGGACCTCAGTACGCTCCTCTCCCTCGCGCTGCTGCTGCTCCTGCTGCTGTCGGGCTTGCCGCGGCGGCCACTGCGCCTGCTCATGCGGCTGCTCCTGGTTTCGTTGTCGTTGCTGCTCCTCTTGGTGCTGTTGCTGCTGCTGGAGACAGGTGAGCAGGTTGTGTGCAATGTCAACCATGTCCGTCTCAAGCATCTCATCTACGCGGACTCTGCAGAATCTGTTTAGAAGAGACTGAGGCAGGCCTTTGCGTCCCTCAACTGCTTTGCGGCCGGCGGCATCGTCGCTACGTTTGCCTTTGCCTTTAGAGACGAAGCCAGGGGCAACACGTGCCGCGTTCAGATCGGCGGGCAAACCCAACTGGCGCAAGATGGCCTCCGTTCCCAAATCTTTGAGCTCTTCTTCATTTGCACAGCCACCTCCTTGCACATCGCCATTTCCTGTACCTGCTGCTCCCCCTGCATCTACTGTTGCGGCTGTTGAGGCATGCGGGTTCTGCGTCGCGAAGAGAACAAAGCCGGGTGGTGCGTACACCGCGGCATCCGTCTTTGCGCCTGCTGCTCTCGCTGTAGATTCGCCGCTGCACTTCCCTGTCCCGTTGGCTACAGGGTCTTCAGGGGTGGGGAGATATATGCAACGGCGGTGGTCTAAGAGAGGATTGAGCCCCTCCAGAGTTTGCTGCGGCGCTAAATTCAACTCATCCAGCAAAACCCAATGCCCCGCCCTTAAACTGCGTGTCAAAACACCGTCTGCCCACCTGCAAAAACATGCAAAAAAGATAAATGCATCCATTATACACGCGTGCGTGCAGAGAGAGGCAGGCAGCCTGCTCCAACGCGCATTCAAGGCTGCACTCTGCACACCCATACATGATGCATGCGGCAGACAAGCGCATGCAGGTGCATGCAAAACTGCATGCAGCATGCATCCCAAAGCGGCCGCACCGGCATCGGCCGATGCTTCCAACGCCCCCTGAAGATGTGCAGAAGCCCTCGTGGGAGGCCCAAACAAGGACAGCGGGAACATTAGTCGTCACTTGTATACCGCGTGGCCCTACACCTTGCCGCAAGCACTGTATGTACACATTGGGTGCACGTACGCAACAAACTGCTTACACAAAAGGAGGTCTCTTCCTTTCTACGGCTGGAGTCGGTGTGTGTCCCGTGGCGCCGGATGCCGCTGATTCTGCTTGTGGCCTCTGCACTTCTGAATGAGGATTCTGTGTGGTAGATGCGTCTTCTTCGTCATCAAGGTCTGCTGCAGGAACAACAGCTCCCACCAAATCCGCGAGCTCTGTGTCCTGACTGAGATTGATGCGCACCAGCTGTCGCCCGCACAACCGTGCCAACAGCCCCACAACGAAAGTCTTCCCAGCCCCAGGAGGCCCTTCAAGGAGCACTGCATGCCTCCCTGAGCTGCTCCCCTGACACCCGCTTGGCTGCTGCGGCTGCTGCTGGAGAAGTAGCAAACAACGCAGCAGCCTTCCGAGAGACTTCCGAACTGAAGGCGACTGGATGACCTGTGGGATATGATATAACGGCTTCTGGGGCTGTGTCTGCTGTTCGTTATGCTCCTGTTGCAGGTTTGTATTTTCTGGTTCTTTATCAGTTGCCTGCCTGAAAGCCGCAAGGCTGAAGGGTCCGATCTGCAGTTTCTCTTCCTGCTTGTCTCTCCCAAAAATGTCCTGGGTAGCCAAGGCAGCAGACACCCATGAGAAGCCGTCATCCTCAAAGGCACTGCACGTCTCACTCCAGCACGGGCCTGCCGCCTGCTGGTACTGCTGCTTCTCCTGCTCCCAGTGCTGCTGCTGGATGCCATTGTATCTGTGCAGGCCCCAGTCCCTGTAGAGGCCGCATCCATGCGTCTTCAGGAGTAACAAAACTCCCAAGTGGGGCCTTCGCGCGGGATGCGCAGCCGCATCTGCAACCTGCTGCTGCACCTCCTGCTGCAACTGTTGCAGCCTCGTCTGCAGCTTCTCCTCCTTCACCTGGTCAGCATGCTCTGTTGCAAGTTTAACTAAGTTTGCTTCGGCCTCCAAGTAGCCCTGCGCCAGAGCCTCCAGCTCCGCCTGCTGTAGGCACATCTCTGCCCCAACGCCTAGGCCATCTAGGAGCAGCAGGCAGCCTCCGTGCATCAAGCCCTGCACCGCCCACCGAGCTTTTGCCGTTGCTGTTCCTGCCGCTGTTGGGCTTGGATCTGTATGCTGCTGAGATGCCACGAAACGATGAATAAAACAAACCCAGCACAAGGCATCACGGATAGAAAGCGGCTGCTTAATGTGCTGCCGCACCCATCTCAGCAGCAGCACCAGCCGGATGGCGAGGCAGCAAAGGGGCGCGTCCAGCTTAGATCCGTCAGGCTGCTCCTGCTGCAGTAGCTGCAGCAGCCCCTGCTTCATCCGCTTATCGTCTTCCGACTGCAAACCTTCCATCGCCAGGGCCATCTCTGCATGAGGCAGCTGCAGCCCGCTGAGACAGGTGTGCTGGAGCCGCTGCAGCACAAGCAGTGCGGCATCTGGTGCCTCGAAGCTGAATGCCGGTACATAAACCTCAGTTAGTCGGTTCCTTAGCGCTGGGGAGAGCTCACGTTTGCCATAGTCTCCTCCAGGATTCATTGTTGCAATAAAACGAAACCCTGGTGCTGCGTGAACCTCCACTCCTGCTGTTACCGCGGCTGCTGCGCCTTGTGTTGTTTGCGTTGCTGCGGAGGTCGAGATGCCACCCGCATCAGCAGAAGCAGCAGCAGCACCTTGTTCAGTGAGAAGGATGTGCCTTCCGTCCTCCAGAAGGGAGTTGAGACGCTCTAGGACAGCATCCTGACCCAAAGAAGCCTCGTCCAGCAGAAAGATAGCTCCTGCCTTCATCGCCTTGATTAGGGGGCCGTCCCTCCAGCAGAATAGACTACGCGTCCTTTTGCATGCTTCTCGCCAAGCAACACAGCGCTGGAGCAGCTTCTCCGTGTAGGCCTTCACCATAGGTGCTGCACCGCCGACAGCAGCATGCAGAGCAGCAACCGAAGCGGAAGCAGCAGCAAGCGCTGATGTACTCGACGCCACTGTCTCCTCAGCTGACACTACGGCGGCTGCAGCAGCAGCCGCAGCAGCCGTCAGAGTTTCTGTTGTTATTGCTGCTGAAGGGATGTCTCCTTCTGCGTCCTTCGTGTCCCCGGAACCCTCTTTGGGAACAGCACCTTGTGCAACACGTGCTGCATCCGTAACCAGCTGCCGGGCACTTGTTGCGGTATCTGCTGGTGCCGTTGTCGCGGGCATCGTCCTGAGTCTTTTCTGCGCTGCATCCTCGACTTCCTGGCGAACACCAGCAAGCGGGGTCTCCTTTGCTGCCCGGTTCCGAGTTCCCTTACGCCGTTTCTTCCCTGTCGGCCTGCCTTCCTGTTGCTGCAGTTGCTGGTGCTGCAGGTGGCTTTGCTCTGTGAGCTCCGTCCCACCATCGCCGCCAGTGCTATCGTGTTCTTTCCTTTTCGCCTTTTCAAGCGCCTGGTGCTGCTCTTGCTGCTGTTTCTGCTGCCGTTGCTTCTCCTCTTGTAGCTGCAGCAGCAGCTGCTGGTGTTTGCTTTGCTCTTGTTGCAGTGTACGTTTCGCTGCTTCTAGCTGCTTGCTGCAGTGTGCCTCCTTCTGAGAGGCGATTGATGCAGCTTCATCTGTTTCCTGTTGAAGCATCTGTTGCGCCTGTCTCGCAGCCTTGCTAAGGGCCCTGAAAAAGAGGTTTGTGTCCTCGTCCCCCATCTCTAGCCCCCCTCTATCCCTGTGCGCTCGGAGACAGATGACGACGTCCTCTGCTGCGGTCTGCAGCAGCTGGTAAAATCGCATCAGCAAGCCACTAGCGCTCACGTTCCCCCCCTCCGATTTGCCACCCTCAGCAACAACTGTTGATGCTTTTCCTAGTGTCGTTTCTGCTGCTGCTTCTGAAGATTGCCTCAGCTGCTGACAGTCGGGCAGCTGGTCTCCTGGAGGAGGCGGGTGCTCGAGCATCTGCAGAATCTGCTGCTGTAACGCAGCAGCATGCTGCTGCTGTTGTAGCAGCTCGCCTTGATGCACAGGGCTCATGCAGCCGAGTAGTTCAGAGGCTTCCATCTGGAGGTGGCAGTTATAAACATACATGCCGTTAGGAGAGAGACGCTGTAGCAGGCCACTTTCAAGTGCTGTGAGAGCCTCCTCCCCCTGCTGCTCCTGTTGCTGCCCCTTCTGTTGGTGGTGTTGCTGGTGCGGCTGCTGTTGTAGCGTCCACGCGATCAACTCACATACGGCAGTTTTTCCTGCACCTGTGTCCCCGACAAGCAGAATGTTTTCTCCCGCCACCAAGGCCCTCAGCGTTAAGGCTAAGAGCCTGAGGGAGGCAGCGTTGAAGGAGAAGGGCAAGAAGGCAGGGAGCTCTGGTGCAGCAGCAGCTTCTGCTGCCGATGCTGCTGCTGCTGCTGCTGCCTCAGCCTCCCTCCGCTTACCCTCCGGAGCCTCTCTTACAGCTGCCGCTCGTGCGGCGGCTGCCGCTGCTGCTGCTGCCATGTCTGTTGCTTTTCGCTGCTGCTGCAAGCAGCCCTGAACCTTTCTATTCAGCAGGCGGCGGAAGGCCAAGACATACGGGTCCGTAGCAAAATCAACCTGCAAATATTTGGGTTTTCCTGCTGTTGACCCCAAACAGTGACGCTCTAAGGAGTCACGGACAACTGCTCTGTCCTCTTCGGTGCGAAGCCTCTCCCCCACCAGCAGCCAACCCTCTAAGGCCACCTCTTCAAAGGACATAGGCGCGTATTCCTGCACCTGCTCGTGCTGTTCTTGCTCCTTCTGCTTTTGCTGCTGCTTTTGCTGCTGCAGCATGTGCTGAAAGGGGGAGTTCCCCACCCGGCGGCCCCACCTCACGAGGTCACGGATGGTCATAAAGCCGTGAGCGCCAAAGAAGACCTGCAGCAGTGAAACCAAGAAGCAGTAGTGGTAGCAGTCGGAGGCCCCATTCGGCTGCATTCCGTCCCCTTCCGGCAATGTGGGTTTCCAACATATGATGTAAAGACATGACGCGAAATGAGGAAACAAGGACGAAAGGGTGAGACAATAACAGCGCCAAAAGACTTACCGAGCTGTTCGCGCGGCGCTGTTGTAGGTCCATGTACACCCGAAGCATGGGCTCCACCCTAGAGGAAGGCAAGCTGCACCGTGTAAGCAGAATTTGCCTGAGGTCTTCTGTTGCGAACTGCGTCATTTGCAACTGCAGAAAACGGTTCGCTAGCGCCCTGCTCAGCACCTTGCGGCCTCCGTACACCCCGATGCCTGCAGGGTTTTGTGTCCCGAACAACTGAAAGTCTTTATGCGCACTCACAACCTCCCCCGTTGCAGGCAAAATCAACTCGCGGTTGCTGTCGAGCAAACGATTGAGCGCTGCATACACCACGCCAGCAGCAGAAACAACAGCAAACGAAGCAGCACGGATGGTCGATACACTGCGCCCCGTTGCAATCCATGCCATTCTCCTTGTCCATCATTCCCCAAACCTCTGGAGCTCGAGTGCCTGTATCTTCAAACTGCTAGCCTGGTGTCGTAGACCAGTAATGGTATCAGTAGCAGCACCAGCACAACCATCCCCAGCAGCAGCAGGCATCTGTTGCGTACCCTCTAGAACATCGGAGGGGGCGAGGTTGAGCTCATCTATCAGGACCCACCAGCCGAGGCGGACTGCAAGGGTGAGAGGCCCCTCAGCAAAGACAAGGCGGCCCTCAGCGTCAGGGGTGTAGCTGCCCACGTAGTCTTGGATGTCGGTGTTCTCATGGTTGTTGATTCGAATGCACTTGTGGCCCGTTGCTGCAGCCAAAAAGGAAACCAAAGATGTCTTCCCGCACGACGTCGGGCCCTCCAGGAGCAGCGCGCAGCGGCTCCCACTCAACAGCCGTAGTACGCGGTGTACGTACACCTCGGAACTTGGTGTCAACACAAACTTCTTCTTCAGCGCCTCCACGTCGATTGGTTCCCCCCCTACGCACCACCAAGACAAGGCAGATACCCCAAACCCGCTGCATAACCAAACACCCCCACGCGCTTTCCCACTAGGTACATTTCACAAAATGCATCCATGTCTGTACCATCATAGCTATATAAACATAATGCATGTACGTGCATTCGTATGCATGTGCATCCGCATAGCATGCGCATCCCTAGGCCCATCGATAGGCGCCTAAGTGTGTGTCCTGTTGGGTGCTGTCGTGCATGCGCTGGTAGGGGGGCTCCGGACCTCTGCGGATGATAAATCCCTCTACTGACACGTAAGCCTCCCCGCCTTGTACTGCCGGCAACACCTGCAGCTGAAGCGGTTGCTGTTGCCCAGCGCGAGCGGCGGGAGTCCCCTTGGCAGGGAGACGAGTAACGCCCTCCCCGGGAACAGCAGGTTTAAAGGCCTTTGATAAAACCCTGTCAACTCTCGCGGCGCTGTGAGGGCTCAGCGAAGAGCCGAACAGAGCAAGAAAACCATCTTTCAGTGCAGCCCGAAGCTGCAAGGGCCGAACAGGCCGCCTGACCACAGCAGCTGCATGCAGCAGCGAGCGCGATAATGTCCGCAGGGAGTAGCATGGGGTCTTGTTGTTGCCGTCTAGGAGCTGGCCCGCCTCCGCAAGACACCTGAGGTGTAGATACACCTCAGCCACCAGACGAGAAGGCGGGTCCGCGCTCAAGGGCCGCAAATGGGCATCCACGACTGTAATGATGTCCTCGAGGCCTTCCGTCTCATCAACATACAACTCTGTGAAGCGCTGCCGCACTTCAGCAGGCAGTTCCCGCTTCCCCACGCCAGCAGAACCGTCGGCGGATACCTGTTTCCCTCGCTCGTGCTGCTCCTCCTGTTGCTCGAGAGTCTCGTCCGTATCGCGAGGCTCCTCGTCGTCCTCAAAAGATAACTTGTGCTCCGCCAGCCTGAGTGGTGGCGCGAGGATGGGAGGGTTCATGCATGCAAAAACGCGAAAGTCGGGATGTCTGTACACAAGGCGGGGTTTGCCCCCTTCGAGCAGGAGCAGCGGCTCCTGAGGCTCCTCCAGCAGCCCCAGTAGTCGCTGCAGCAGATCGGGAGGTGCCAAATTTATTTCATCGAGCAGCAGCCACTTCCCCGTCCTCACAGCCTCGACCAGGGGGCCCTCAGTGAACACGAAGTGCAGCTGATTCCTCCGCTTACGGGCCCCCCCAGAAGCTGCAACAGCTGCAGTTGTTGCAGCTATTGCTTCTGTCTCTGGCTCCCCACCGGCAGCAGGCAAGAATTCTCGCAAGCCACAGGCGTCAACAAGGGATTCGAACTTTCTCGGTGTAGATGCACTACAGTCGGTAAGGGCAGGGTCCTCTAACAGAGCATCGAAAGAGGCCTGCAGCTCCGTAAAACGTGCCAGCAACTCACCGGCCGTCATGCGCTCTCGCTGCTTCTCTTGTTGCTGCTCCTGCTGCTGCTTCTGCGCCGCGGGACGGACAATTGGCAACATGTTGCCGCATCGCCGTAGCAGCTGCAGCAGGGCGTTGTTCGCTGCTGCTGCAAGCCTAAGCAGCGCCAAGTACGCCTCTCGCTGCAGCAAACTGGAGCCTCCGCTCCCCACTCGCAGCATCATCTGCCTCGCGGATTCTATGGGGCTGGAATCTGACTGGTGTTGCTGTTGCTGCTGCTTACGCTTCTTGGCTTTGGGGGCCTCGGCGCCGCTGGTGCCTTGTCGGGCCTCTGCACCTTCCTCTTCTGCAGCAGTTCCCAACATCACCGACGCGTTGTGCAGCAACTGGCGCCACAAGTGAGCAACCTCGTGGGGTGGATGCCTAGGGACCCAGCGGCCAACGAGATCTTCACCTTCACTCTGACGGTGGAGATTCACGACGACCAGCTCCCTCCCCAGCCGTTCCGCTAAGTAAGACACTATGAAAGTCTTGCCTGCCCCGGTATCCCCCACAAATAACAAGGGCTCCTCCGCATGCAGTGCTCCCCCTGCCTGCTGCACCAGCCGCAGCTGCTGCCCTGTTAGAAGCCCTGCTCCTGCTGCTGGCTCCTCCAAGCCCTCAGCAGCACCTGGTGACGATGTAGCTGCCGCTACTCCTGTTGCTTCCCCTGCATCTTCTCCCAACGCGAGAATGTCGTCACCCTCTACATTGCTTTTACTGGTGGGCCTCTCAGGACTATGCAATTTGGGAAGGCAATACGGCCCCACATGAAAGGCCTCCGCCGTCTCTCGAAGCGTTGGCCTCTGACTGAACAGCAACGTCTCCACCTGCTGTTCATGCACGTCCCACAAAGCAGCAAATGCCATAGTAGCACGCAGCCGCAGCTTTCTGTCACTTAGATGACCCAGCAAAACTGTTGCTGCCTCTTCTACTATTCTTAGCCTCAACCGCTCGGTGAGAAACCCCTCAAATATACTCGTGCTACCGCTGCTGCTGGCAGTAGCTAGCGTCTGCAGCCTTCTGCAGAGCTTGACAAAGTCCCTCAGCTGGGGCAGGCGGGCCGCCCTGGGAGGCGGCAGGCCTGGCCTTGCGAGGCCCGCTTCAGCAGCTGCTGCTGCAGCATGGAAGGCTTTCTGAAGCCTCGCGGCAACAGGCGCTACAGCGGGAAACGAATGGACAACGATTTGCTGAATGTCTGCAACTGACGGTGGCGGCACGTGGAGCAACACCCAGGACTCTAACAAAGGCGACAAAGGAGGCGGCGAGGCCGTTAAAGCCACATCAAGAGACTCGTCCCCTAGCCCTTCAGCAGTCTCTTCCTCGGTTACTTCTTCTCCTGTTCGTTTGCCGCGTTTGCTGCTGCGAGCGTAGCGCTCGGTTGCAGCTAGGGTAGCGAAGAGGGCAAAGTCTGGGTGCACGCGTAGCTCTTGCTGCTGCTCGTGAACTGTAAGTCGGCCTGTTGCTATGAGGCCGTGCAGCAGCGCATGAACATCCTGCGCCAGCTGCTGCAACTGCTCTATCACTATCCATCGCCCTTCTCGCACGCAGCGCGTCAGGATTCCCTCCTGCCACTCAAAATCCCCAGCACGCCGCCCACATACCCAAGACCCTGCAGCCATCGCACAACAACAGCAGCATCACCAGCAATATCAACGGCGGCAACAATTGCTGCACCACACACAGCTATATATACCCGAAACATAACTAGAACTAGCGGCCCCCCGAGCCTAAAGCCGCAGCAGCAAAACGGCGCAAAGGCCCCGCCAAACTATTAGTGGTGAGGCTGTTGTTCTTCCTTCTGGTAGCTGGCAAAATCATTGCTGCCCCACAGGTTCCTCTATACAAATCTAAAGATACTTTCGTGCAAACCACGCTACCCGCAGCAGCGCCTCATTCGAAACAGACGTGAGCAACAAGGTTCACTGTTTTCGCACTGTCTGGTGGCCGACGCCTTTTGTGTGATTGTCCCACCGACAAGCTCTTTAGCTTCTGTTTGTTGGTCTAGGAAGAGACTGACAGGCGGTCTAGCTACCCCCACAATTTGCGCCAACCAGCGAATATATGAAGACTTCCCGCTTCCTGGCAAGCCATGCAGCAGAACAGGGGGCCTCACGCCCCACCTTCTGGAGTTATAAGCCCATAGAAGCTTCTGCAGCAACCGGCTAGCCAACGGTGTTCGTACCAAAGGCAACAGTGAAGTGCTTTCCCCCCAGCGTACACTCCCCGTGTGGTTCTTTCTGGCGCCTGAGACGGGATGGCAACGCCCGTCAGGCGTAACTGCCTCCTCTGGCTTAGGAGCCTCTAAACATTCTGATCCTGGGACCCTGGAATCGGCCATGGAGTCCTTTGCAGGTTGGATAGACGATGATGCTGATTCACTTGTTTCAACCCCGTCAGGTGCTTCACTTGATGCCGCTGCTGCACCTGACGCTGGGGCTGCAGCTGCAGATGACGTCGCAGCTGCAGCTGCGGCTGCAGATCGAGCCGCTAACGGTTCTTCATTGGAAGCTGCAACAGATGCTCCAGCTTGTACTCTAGTTGCTGTCGCAGCTGTTGATACTGGTGCTGTAGGTACCTCTGCTGGGGCATCAACGGTTGACTTCGTCTTGCGCCGCGCACGGCTGGAAGACTTATGATTGGAAGCGAACTGGGGCCCCATTTTGAGTATCCCCCAAGCCGCTTCCTGACACCTAGGAATTAGGCGAAGGCAACCCCCCTAGAGCGGCAAGGAGGAAGCATCTGGTTCAATCCGTCGCCATTGCTGCCCCTTTCATCCACTGCTCGTCCAGCTGCTACTGCCGCCGCACCGATATAGCAGCGGCTCAGCTGGTCCAGATACAGCAACTGCTGCTGCTGATGTTGTTGTTGTCGCCTTGCAGAAATCTGCTGTTGAATACTTTCCAATTTGCCAATGATCTCCCGCACGTTAGTCGTAACTTAGTGGGGAAGAGGGGGGGAATTTGAGGCAACGCCGAGGAAAAGCTGATCCTAACTTTTATCTCTCAAATATCTTTTAAACGGGCGGGAAAGGCCTTGGAGAGAAGTTGCTGGTTAGCTGAAACAGCTGCAGGATTAAACGAAGGTGCAGCGCCACCAGCGCTTGGCAAGGCCTACCTCCAGCTCCATCCAACAAATGTGAAGAATTACAAGAAAAAAAGAATAAATTTAATCTAAAACCCCTGAAAGGAAGGGAACTGTGAAAGGTTCTATGTTGATCATGCCTCATCGAGAATGCTCACCAGGGCTGTGGGGCGGGTTGGGGGCCCCGATCATGCACTTTTCCAACATCACCCACAGGCTTCCTCGTTCAATGCTACAGCTTTGGTTAAATATAATCATGTTTCGCATTTTTAAAGTAGGAATCACGTGGGATGTTCCAGCAGGGGAGCATACCTTCCTCGGCGGCGGCAACAATGTGTTCCCCGGATGGGAGATTTCAAAGAAGGCCGCTAGCCGATCTAAATGGAAAAAAAGGGGAATATAAGCTGCTATGTTGATCATTTAACTCGGGTTTTGAATTTATTTGCGTCGATATGATGAATAAGCCCACTGCTCTAGCCAGCGTGGTTGCGTTAGTGCCGGCTTTAGCGCGTTGAATGGAAACGTAAGTTTTGTAGAACACTAAATGGAAAACAAATTTGCTGAAATGAATCACAAGAGCATAATCAGCTCATTGCTCATTATTTATGGCATAGCCTTAGCCGACAGAATGCACCTGGGTTGCCCTCTTCAGGTGTACGTGCCGCTTCTGCTTGTCTATTACAACACTTAACACTGCAACAACATTAATGGCACGATGCTAGTGTGACACCCACCAAGGGAAATCAGTACTTTGATTTTTCAAGAGCGATGCGGCTTTCGACTACATCGTCATTTTGCATCTCGGCAGTTCTGTGTGGCTTATTGTGTTGCAACATTTCGTGCACATCGCTCCGGCTGCATCAGGCGGCTGATGAGGCCGATGAAGAATTGAATGTAAGCAACTCTGCTCGCGGCATACTGCTACTGATTCGCATTAAAATAAATGGGCATGTAGGAGGAAGAAAAGGAGGATGACGTGGAAAAGGTGGCAGAGGAGCTTGAAGAGCAAACGCAAAGGTCTTTTTCATGTGTAGCGTGGCTCCTTCATGTGTCAGTTTCGTCAAATATCTCAGAGATACAGCTCTGGAGATGAAACTGGAGCACGCCAGAGACCTGGCTGAAGAAGCGGAAATAGCAGAGGTAAGTGAATTGAAAGGTTTCAAGCTTCGACTGATGCACGAATGACCATACGAATGCAGGAGAATGCGGAGGACGCAGTGGCAAAGAAAGCTCTGGAGAAGGAGCAGAAAGTACAAAATGCGTGATAGGAATTATAGTTAGAAGGGAATTAAGAGGCTTTTACAAAATTGCATCGCAGGATCGTGCTGAGACCCCCGACAGGAAACTTGAAACAATGATGCAGGAGTTGGTCAATGTGTGTGAAGCTTAAACTTCAATACCTCTCAACCTCTAATGTGATTAATTGTCTTCATTAGGTGGCATACAGGTTGAGAGAAGTCAATCAGGTACTTGAATTCATGAATTTCATTGTATTTTGCGTTTTTTCGCTAAGCGCTTCGCTCAGAAACTGGCCATCCTCGATTGACTGGAATGGAAAGCTGGGTAAACTGAGATTTTTTTAACCCTAAATTGTTAGTTTCATAAAATTGAATGTGGTTGAAGCCAACTAGTATTCTTGTTTCCACTGTGTGTGTCGTCTGTCCACCTTTCGATAACTTTGCATGGACTCAACCGCCTGGGTGTCGGTGATGAGCCACCGCGGGAGGAACGTGCCCGTATTGCTATTCGGAGTTCAAAGGCTTATCAATTTTACTTATTTCCCTCAACTTAATAAATATGAACGCTTTAGTGCGGGCGAAAGAGGGGTGACGAGCAGATGCGTATGAGTCTCGTGAGCCGCAGGACTCAACGGGAAGCATGCGCACCCCGCTCGGAGATTTCCTCCAATATGCAAGTCCCAGTAAAGTAGCCAGTTTATACTTATTTCTTCCTCCGATATTCCAGGTTAATCTGAGGATGGCTTCCTATTAAGAGGCTATGTCGTTGCAGCAGTCGCTGCCAGCAGCCGATCCAGACCCTTCCTCCTGAGAGGAGCCGCTTCATAAAAAGGAAACTGGATATATATTAGTGAAGAAATGCATTAAAACCGAGCATATCTTGTTTCAATCGAAGATGGAAGCTCCTTCAAGACTGGCCTTCTATGTGTCGTGGGATGCCTCTGGCACTGGCAATATAAAGGAGCTTATATTGGTGTATTACCCAGGCGATAGCACAGTGGAGTTGCGGGGCGTGCAGAACAACAGTATAAACTTGAAACGCTTGGCTGTCCCTCGGCGTGTAGCACAATCGTTCTATCCAGGTGCTCAGATTGTGCTATTTTCACGGCATCTGCGCATCGGGGACGCAGCAAACGAACAAACGGCTGCCTTCCTTACACGCTTCATGGAGCCCGCCATGTGCATATGGCGTGCAGAGGACACACAGAAATACGCAGATGCCATGCAAAGTCTCTTAGACTCGGGTCTCATCCTGACTCACTGCAGGCAACTAGAGCTCGATAGGCCGCTCGGGGAGTTTCTTAAAGCTCAAGCGCCTCAAGCAGATATGCAAGGCAGCTCCTCTATTCTATCCTCCTCGGCCGTTGCCGCCTTCCTCGTACGGGGAGAGAATGCAGCCCATAAGTACGCCTGAATCCGACTTGTGCGGATTTCAGCATGACACGCATTGTTGAGGCATGCTCTGGCTGCTAGCAACACATTTCTCTAGTTCACGCCTTCCCTAAGGCCCCTCTATAGGAATAGGTACATAATAGGCTTGTAGGCAGCTTATTAGGGGCTTCTGGATGCCGGATAGGACAATGTTGTGGCTTATTCTTTCTGTTTGCCTGCACTACCTGCTTAAGGATCCGCTCCCTGGCAGCCGCGGGTCAGGAGCTGCTAACTGTCTCACCAGGCACTCCTTCTGAAACTGTGGAGGAACTGGCTATGGAGTTGTGCGAAAAGGCAGCAGGAAAGCCTGAGGCCATCGCTGCTACTGAAACCCTTTCCCCTGCAGCTGCAGCTACCGGGGCTGAGGTCACCTGCTGTGTCATAAAGCCCCACGCACTACAACAGGCAGGCACTATCCTGCGAGAACTCAGCAACAGCGGCCTCTGTATCCGCAACATGAAGAGCTTCCGCCTTACAACCGTTGCGGCTCAAGAATTTCTGGAGATATACAACACCGTTCTTAAGGAATTTCCTCAGGTGGGAGTTCGCTAATTTAACGTTGGGTTCTTTACTGCAACGAAGGAATCAACGGCCGAGCAAAACCGATTCTACTGCTTTTCTACTGTTCTAGCAGCCGTTGCTATTGCTGCTGCTGATGGCGCTTCTTGCTGCAGATGGTAGAGGAGATGACAAACGGAACAGTGCTAGCTATACAACTGGAGGGACCCGAAGCAGTAGCACGGCTCAGGCGCCTCGCAGGCACGCAAACATGCTTAGCTGTCCCTCCTGTCAAGAAGCGCACAGGCTCAGCTGTAGTACAGCAGCAATAAAGGCATCCGTGTAGCTGTCTACAACATCCAAATATCTCAAAAAAGAATTGCAGCGTTTGCGGGGAAAACAGCGAAGTTGTGAGCTTCCCATACACCTGAGTGAGTGTGTCTGCATGCATGCAGGGCCCTACGACCCCGAGTTGTGCCGCTGTCTATACCCCTCGACGCTGCGAGGAAAGCTTGGAACAGATATACCTCGGAACGCCCTGCACTGCACTGACCTGACCGAAGACGGGGCCCTCGAGTGTTCCTACTTCTTCGAGCTTATGGCCCCTCACAACTCACACACAACACAAATAAGTACTCTAACCCCAACAACGCCACTACTATCTTAAGCCAAACCATAAAACTTGATCATGGTCATTCGCTGTGTTGGGCATGCATGCGGGCATGCAAACAAATCTACCCCATGCATGCATGCCGCAGCCAACTGCGTGTGCCCCTCTGCAAAAAGTCGTCACTAGACGTCCTCTGCTGCAGGGGCGCCCGCCATGGGGCCCTCCTGCTGCTGGAATCTTCTAGGCCTTCTATCTAAGAAGCCCCTCAGAGGCCTGTATGCTACGACGCCGCACGAGAAGAGGTATGAGCTTATGGCTACACCATGAAGCTCTTACCGCATCCGCAGGAATGTTTTTGGTTGGGATTGTTGAAGATGAAGCCGGTCTGCACGTCTTCATCTACAAAGTCAACTTGGGTTCCTATCAGAAGCATCACAGCATCCGCAGCCACGCGAATCTCCACGTCATCGATCAAGACCACCTCGTCCTCCCCCCAGTCTTTACTCCTGCGGCCTGCCAGCCCCAAAGCCCCAGACGCATGCATAGGGGCTGGAGCAGGGCGTGCCGAAGCCGACCCTGCTGTAGATGCTCCGTTAGGATGAGGCCGCCGCTCTGTGCAGAGAGTGACGTCGTACGCCATGCCGCTGCAGCCCTGTCGTTGCAGACTGATGCGAATGCCTGTGGCTTTAAGGGGAGTCTCCCCTTCTCGCTGCTGCTGCCTCTGTTGTATGGCTTCATTGTAATTCCTCATCAACTCCTTTATGTGCCGTACTGCCGCCGGTGTCGCAGACAGCAGAGGCGGCCTCCCCCCACCGCCAGCCCTTGCAGCAGCAGCAGCAGCAGCAGCAGCAGCAGCAGAAGTAGGCCGCTCTACAGGCCCTTCCCCCGTCGCCGCAGCCGCATGTTCCTCACGAGCACGAGGTCCGTAAACCTCACCCAACTCAGGCGATGTGTTGCCTCTGCGGCTGCTGCTGTTGCTTCTAGGAGGCACAGCATGCGTATCTGCAGCAGCAGCTGTCCCCTGGAGGAGCCTCTTTTGGCTGTCTCCGCATGCTGGGCCTTGCAAACCCCAGAGCAGGTTCTGCTTAGAAGCCGTGCAACTATGTACAGACGCAAGAGAGGCCATAGGACTCGCCCAAGACCGCCGTTTGATTCCTTTGCTCAGCAAGCAGCAAGACCTCAAGCCGGAAGGTTGTTTCATGTTGCTCGTTTCGACAGAGTAGCCTAAGTGCTGCTGAAGCACTCCCTTCAACTCTTGTACACCTAGTAGAGAAGTTGCTGCTGCTGGAGTGCCTGCTGCTGTTGCTGTGCTTGGATTGCTTGGGCTCTTTGCCTCCCCCGTCTCGAAAACAAATGCCCATATCCCTCCATCTCCCCTTCCACACACTCTGTCCCACCTCACTGCTGTTGATAGCTGCAATGGTTTTGCTCCCCCACAGCGGAAGAAGTCCATCGCAGGGAAACGCCCGAAGCCCCGATTCGGTAGCATCTTTAAGAAACACCGCAACACATGTATACGAACAGCTTAAGCCTCCACGAAAGAAGCAGATAGAGTGGATGAATCGTTTAGGGTCTAGGGTCTAAAACAAGCACATATATGAAAGCGTCGCACTCGGGAGGGAGGCGGCTGAGAAGGGTCATGAGCCCCTTGGGGTACAGACACAGACGAAGACAGCAAAACGCACATCGTTTGCTACTGCTACCAACGGCAGAGCCTCAAAAGATGCACTGCAGCGGTAATAGCAAGCAGCTGCCGCAATCGCCGCGGCAACTGATGTTCCGCCTGCTCGTAAGTAGCAGTTGCAGCAGCAGCAGCCGCAGGCGTGAGCGCCTAGGCCATGTGAGCCGCGCTTTCGGCCTTGGAGAGGGATGTATGCCGCTATGGTGTCGTGTTCATAAGAACAGAAGCTTAAGAAACCAGAAATATGCAAAAGGAGAGATGTAGGACAGTTGAGTGGTAGGTTTTCTCCATTAGTCCCATTAGAAGGCGTTGTCTGCAACCAATTCCCGCCCTGAGGCGTGCAGCAAGAGGGGCGATTATACAACTAAATATACGCCTATGATCTACAAACGAAGTTTATTGAAAGCTCAAAACATTAAATAAACGCTCGAGGGAAAGAAGAACTACGAATTGGGAAAGGAAACAGAGAAAAACCAGAAAAAATAGTGTTCGACGAGGCGGCTGCAGTCCCCGCGCAGCCCCAGCTGCTTCACACAAGTATGGTCACCATTGTATGTATACAAATTTTATAAATTTTGTTGAATTTTACTTTCTTATCATGTATTACAATTATGCAAATAAATTATGTAAATATCGTGTATGCCAGCAACATAGAACGCTGCTATACTGCTGATGCTTTCCTGGGGGCCAACAGGTTCTGGGATTTCGTTGGCATCTACCCACCGCCAATGCAACGCGAGCAATCGTCCTCTGTTGCAATAGACTCAAATTTATATAAAGTGTGTTCCCCCAAAGCAGCTGGCGTCCCCTCCAGCATCTACACGGTTACGAGTGTAGCATGGTATATGCATGGTATCTGTAATGTTGCTACTCGTACGCCTACTTATTCGCAGGCTGACTGTTGACTGTGTACGGCCAAGCAAGCGTTTAACGACTGACTATACTCCAGTTTTGAATGTTAGCACGTGTAGCAAAAGTGTAGCCATGTGATGTCGATACTCGCATCTCGAGGATTTGCATTACTCTGCGTAGCACCACATAGTTGATCGTGGCAGGTGCGAGCAACGATATCCACCAAACCCACCAGGGAGGCTTAGAGAATAACCATAGTTGCAAAGAAAAGCGACGAAATTAGGGACGAAACTTAAACATTTTCCCGTATATCCTTGTCGAGGCCGTATCCGTTTCCTCTTGCATAATGAATATGGACTATGGTCTTCCCTTTGGCGGCGGAGGGTCCACTGTCGGATGCCTCGCCGTGCATATGAAGACATGACTTCCACACCCCATCCGGTGGAACGTGTGAATGCATCAAGGAAAGCTCATCAAGAATGCCTCCGCTGCTGCCGACCACCCAGATATGGGGGGGCACCGCACTATGCAGGCAGTAAGGGGGTCCCCTGGTTAGTTCAAAACATGCGTTCGTCTTCAAAACGCATCGGAATATTTACAACTGGTATTGGCACCTTTTGTACCAGAAGGGGGCGCACAACGATGACGGTTATACGCAAGCAGAGGTTCCGCTTTCCCGGAGAGCATCCATGCCGTGAATGCTTTGCGAGATGTATTGCGATCCGAGCTTATCCGCATATGTGCAAGGGAAATGTTCTCAGTAGCTGTGCTTGCCTATGACGATTGTGACCTCCATGAGTTGCACTTTGGTAACCCTTAGGTATTCGTGTTTCGTAGTCTTGCTAAGTTGAACAACGGTCAACGAATCGAGCACTACAGCGTCGGTTGCTATATGTTGTGGCATCATACGGAGCATAAACTCCGCACATTAAACGATCCAGTTTCGCTTCGCACGGGACTTCTGGGCAACTTAGGTGCACACTAACTATCAAACTCATATCGCTGCTAAAACCTTAGTGAAAACCCTTAAATACCAAATCTCGACTATTCAAAGTCCAAAGCCCGTTCCCTTAAAAAGTCGTTCCTTAAAACGTTTCTCCTAAAAGGTCTGCTCCTCCTCAAAGAGAGTTAGGGCCACGCACCTCACCCTCTGTGAGGCAAGCGTTGCGGGACCCCAGCCCCCAATCCTAAGGGCTCTAGGCACAGGCTGTCCATTTCACCACCGTAGTGGCCTACAAGCTCCCCATTATTTGCTAAATATTATTTATAATGTGCTTTATGAAGAATTCACTCTTCAGAGACTCAGCGGAGAGGCTATTGTAGTGCTCGTGTACTACAATCGCAGCTTTCCGCTGGCACACCCAGCTTGCACCCGCTCAAGAATGCGTAAGGAAAGCCAAAGAACGCCCGGCCAGAAAGCAAGACTAACGACGGTCAACATTTACATTCAAACCAGGCGGCAAGGCTCCAAGGCTCTACTGAACTCGCGTGCCCTTCGAAGCGCAGAGAAAGGAGAGCAGTCTAAGAGGTTGACTGCGCCTTCGGTAAGGCCTTTTGCTACTCGCCCTTAGGTTAACGCGTTCACCTACATAGTGAGCATTTCGTTAAACTGGAGTTGCCATCATACTATTAGTGTTGGTTGCCTTAAAAGGCTCAGGGGATTCAGCAAACCTCCCCCGAGCTCTGAGCACAAAACACCACCAATGCTACAGCGGGAAGGAGCAAATCGTGTATCAATTCGCAGAAAACACAGAAAAAGAAAATATTGTGTAAGGACAGGGAGGCCGTCGTTGTCAGTGGGTTCCAATGATCGCCTCTGCGAAGCATTGCCACACGGACATCTGGGCGCCATCTTCTACCCAGGAACAGCAGCTGCAAATGTGGGTCCGTGCAGCGCAGCTAAAATAGGGATCGAGCTGCATCGCTATATGGGCGCCGCTCTCGGCGTTGGTGTTTAGCTTCAAAGCACGATCATAAGTGCAACCTTGTTGTGCTATTCTGCTCTGGTTTCTCTTCCCCCGTAATCTACAGCTCACATCAGGGCGGCAGCACTGATAACACTTCTACTTTTCTCTTTCTTCAGACTGAGCCCCACCACTCGCACCTTGGCACCCAGCCTCAAGCACCCGCATGCACTGAGAGTGTACGGGGATCCCCGAAATATACGTGACGCCTGGTCAGAGCCGAATCCGCTACAAAGCGTAGAGCTACAGGCCACAGGGCTTTGTTTGCCATTCTTCCCTAGGGATGGCGGGCGAGAAGGCTACTACCCGCAGCAGCGGCAGACTCGCTTCTCAATGCCAGCAGAAACAATAGCAGCAGCAACAATAATGGCAACAGCCGCTGCAGCAGCATCACTAGCAGTGGCCGCAGATCAGTGTTGGCGCGCGCATACAGCTTCTGCCCTTCTCCCTGCCACATCGCCCCCGCACTGTAGCTGCCAAATTGTTGTCATCCATCAACTGCTTTCCCCGCAACCATATACTCCGACACAGCAACAGTTTACCGACTTTAGTTCATTTAATTCTGGTTGGTGACCTTTGGAGCTTTGCACCTCTACAGTGCCGCCGCGCTCTCGGGCAGCCACACAACTGGAAGAAAAGAAGCAACCTAGAATATTCTCCCAAGGAAATAAATGCAAAAAGGAAACAAAAGATGCATATGGCCCTTCCCTACATTCATGCATCGATGGTTCGAGGCCCAGAAAAGCCATGAGGGCATTCTGCGTATCGCTGAACACGCAGGAATGCAGCCGAAGACAGCCATGAAGGCGTCCTGAGGGGAGCACTGCCGCAGCAGCAGGATATGCATCGTAGAATACGGCAGACTGTGTCAGCAGAGTTGCTGCAGCCATTGCTTCTGCAGCAGCAGCAACAAATGCTGCAGCAGCAAGAACTGAATTAGAAAGAAACAGGGAAGCCGCAACAACAACACCCGCTACAAGAGCACAAAGCGAGGCGGGAATCTGTCTCAGCGTAGCCTCCCTGTGTTGGGCGATCAGGCGCACGAGGACACGTGCTGCTGAAGGCACAGCGAGGTAGATGCAGTGTGGTCTGTTGATGCTGGCAGGCACCCTCACCTTCTCACAGGCTGACTATGAAAGCCCAAGCAAACGTTCGAAGAAGACTGTCTACAATACAATCTACAATGCTATCCCATGAGGGAGGGGCTTCGGGCTGTGTGTGCTTGTGGGACTGCCTAGCAGAACTACCTGCAACAACGTGTGTTCGAGGCCCGCCTCTCTCGCCACCAACCCAAGTCCATCGGCAGCTTTGCCCAGTTGGCCTGGTGTCTGTATAGGAGGTGAAAGGTTTTTTGTGGGTTCCTTCTTCAAGTGTTCGAGTCTACCACAACTCATGAGATTCCTCCGCATCAATCAAAGTCTCTCGCTAGAAAGCCCGAGATCCCTACATGCAAGCATGCCCAACCCTCGTCTTGCTGCACGTTCTAATGTTGTAGACAATCTGTAAGCACTTGCTTCTCCCTCCATTTTCTGCCTGCATCCGAGTCGGGTGAGATGCGAGTACGAGTTTAACACGCTCCATACAACGGCAATTGATACTGCAAGAGCCCAGTTGCTGGCGTCTCTCCATCGCATCAAACAGTACAATATGCCGCATAATGAGTGCGCCTCAATATCCTTAATTATTAATAAAGGCAACCAGCAATCGGTGTTTCCTTTCGACTGTGTCGTTATAACCCGTAATACTATCGAGCGACACAATCGCTCGCACCAGACCGGCCATAGAGGCGATGGTTTGGTGTGTAACTGATTTCATTTATAGAATTTATTAATTATTATAATATTATTTGATAGTTTTATATCGAAGTAGCATTCTAACAATATACAGCAAAAGCCCACACAGATTGACTAGAGCAGCCACAACAACTGCAGCCACAACAATTGCAGGAGCGCCTGGGGAGCGAAGCAGGCCCCAAAGGGATATCTTCATCAGGATCAAACAGTATAGTTTTTTTTGTTTTTTTAAGTTTTTTTAATTTTATATTTTCGTTAAACAAGCATCAGAAGCCATCTACAGCGACACAGACCCTTTGTGGTCTTCTTGTGCTATGTTGACAGCAGCTCCCGAGAAGCGAATACGGCTTTCTTGCTGGCGTGAGGGAAATTGAAACCAACAACCACCAGAATATACCTGCAGTTTTATCTGTATGTTGCTGATCCCTAAGGAGCAGTAAAGCAAGGGGTCACATGCGTTTATGCGGTCAAGGCTTAGTACTGCTGCCTTACAGGCTACAGCTACTGAGCTGGAGGTATAGTCGAGGCCTCATGACGACAGAAGCTACCTCTCCGCTACTGCATCTACCTTCTGGTATATATATTTGTTGTTTAATCTCAAACGCGCAGCACCAGCAGACGTAACAGCACCAACAGCTGCGTCTGCAGCAGCAACAACCGCTCTAGCAACTCGAGCAGCAGCAGCAACAGCAGTAGCAGCAGCAGAAGCTGCGGTGACTGCGTCTCCAGGGGGTATAGAACCACCAGCAGCAGCTATAACAGCTGTAGCAGCAGCAGCCGCTGTAGCAACAGCAACAGCAACAGTAGCGGTAGAAGCAATCATAGGGGGCTCAACACGCAGCTGCAGCGGCAACACTCGTGCTCCCAGGCTCAGGGCACCATGTTCAAACAGATTCTGCCGCTGGGGCGTTTGCCTCATCGGGCCTTTCGCTGCGTGATGTTGCTGCAGCTGCTGCTGCTGCTGCTGCTGCTGCTGCACGGCATTTGCGTGAAACCTCTCAGGCCAGGGGAGGGGGCGTCAGAGGATTCTTTGTTGTATTCAGCTAGTAATAGAGGAGCCACAGGTCCACAAGAAGGGCCCCGAGACGGCGTGTCTGCCTCTGGTAGCAGTGAGGCTTCGCAGGATGAGTTGTTGGGTATGGCTGCCTCTCCTACAGGTGGTGCTTTAGATGCTTCTCTTAAGGATGATAGCAACAGCCACAGCAATAACAAGAGCAATAGCAGCAGCATCCTTAATAGCAACGGCAACAGCAACGGAGGAAAGGGTGGTATGCCGTTGAATCTGCCGCAATTGCTTTGGGAGCCCCTAACAAATACAGCAGAATCTCGTCGGCTCTTCGATAGCTGTGTTGCTGCAGAGGCCCCAATTCTATTAGAGTATGGCCACAGGCCGTTGCTGCAGGGTTTAACACCAGAGTTGCATGAGGTAGAGGAGGCGAATGCATATCTTCGACGCACCCCTACCCCTGCTCAGATCCCTGAGTTTGCTAGCAGCAGCAGCTTCAGACCCCTACAACAACAACAACAGCAGCAGCAGCAGCAGCAACAGCAGCAACAACAACAAGCCTATTGGCAGGAGAGGGGAGAAGATAAGCCGCTAGGACTTCAACAGGAAGAAGGAGCCAGCAGCAGCGATGGCTTCTACTTTGTCCCCATGGCCCACAGACAAGCGAATAGCTGGTGGCGACACAGCCTAGCAGGCCCTCCCCCTCCCCTATCTAGCGTTTCAGGGGATGGTTCCTTAGAGAGTGGAGGGGGGGCCCCCCTTGGGGGGGCCCCCTCGCGAGCTGCTCTTGGGCCTCAACCACCGTCATCCTTATCTTTAGGAGATGTTGTAGAGGTGTTTGATCTTCGGAATTTCGGGATATCAATGATGTATCATCCTGAAGCTTATGGTGACCAATTACAATGTGGGGGATTATATTCTCCTGTTTATCTTATGGATAAACCTTTGGGGCCCTTGGCTGCAGCTTGCTCGTTTCGACATCTATCTGCATTTGCAGAGAAACTGGGACAGCTAGTACGATTGCATGCAGCAGCTGCATTATCCTCAGATCCTACATCTACCGGGGCTGAGGCTTCTGCTGCTGCTGCTGCTGCTGCTGCTACTACTACTACTACTACTGAAGAGGAGGGGTCTGATAGGGCCGAAACAGAAGTGGAAGCAGGTGCAGCAGCTGCGGCTCCAGCCGGCGCAGCAAGAGAGGCAGCAGCAGCAGAGGCAGCAGCAGTAGAAGCAGAAGCAGAAGCAGCAGCAGCAGAAGAAGCAGAAGCAGAAGCAGCAGCAGCAGCAGCAGCGGCAACAGGGGAGGCCCTTGAGCGAGAGGAGGAAGCAGCTAGCAGCAACGCCGCAAGTGTTGAAGAGCTGAGGAAAGCCCTTGGGGGATACGACCCGAGTAGAAGATGGTGGCATGGGCTTGTTACGTCGTCCTTAGGGCCTTTATCGAACAGGCCAAACGTAGCGAATGCTCTATTCCGTGCGTCGTGCATGCATGACACCGTGCATGCATGCATGCATGCATGCATGCATGCATGCATACATGCACGACATATACGTGCATGCATGCATACATATATTTTTTAGGATTTCATGTTCTTTGGGTTCTTTATTGAATGTTTGGTTATTGACTTCCTCCTTTCTTTTTGCTACGCCTTCAGATATCGATATTGTACGAATGGCTACCTGCTGCTTGTTGTGTTGCTTCTCTTTTGATCTGTGTCTGTCTTTTAATCTTCTGTGTTTCTCTGTCTCTTAGGGGATGTGTTGTTCTGGTCTTAGTATATATTATATATATATATATATACATATATATATATATATACATATATATATATATATATATATATATATATATATATATATAATATATTATATATAATGCTGGTTGCGGGTCTGTCTATTAGTGGTTTCCCTTTGGCTTGGGTTGCTTGTTTGGCTTTCTCTGTGTGCTTGATTGATAAATAATATATAAAATAATGAAGCTGTATTACTCTGGCTTCATTTAACTCAAAAACATATTGCATGCATGCATGCATGCATGCACACATACACACAGACACACAGACACAGACACACAGACACAGACATAGAGCGAGGAGCCACTGTTAGCCAGCTCTATCACTGCTTTTGCTGCCCTTGCTGCTGCTGCTTCTGCCTTCGTTGCTGCTGCTGTTGTTGTTGTACTGTGCATGCATAGCTGCTCGTTGCTCTGTGCACTTATGTTGTGTTTCTTAGACCTGCAGGGGAGAGTCTGGCCGGAGGTGAAAGCCGTTGAAGATTTGTTTTTCCCTATCGCCACATTGCATGCACTGCAGAGGGAAGGGGGGCCGGAGCCTGTTTTGTTTTCTTTGGCTTCTTCAAGTGAGAACAATATACAACAACTGATCACCCTATAAAAATCATGCTTACATGGATGCATGCAGCCATAAATGCATGCAACTTCATCCCTGCATGTCTACATGCATGCATACAAGCATGCATATGCGCAGTCCTCCACGTGTGTGTTCCTTCATCCCTCTTCGGATTTGGAGTTGTTGCTATCCTTTGTGTGGCCTTGGTGCCTTAGTTGCCTCCTTGGCTGTTTTGTATTCCGCGTATATGTACACTATTCGGGCTTGTTTGGATGGCTCTACGTAGGCTTCGTTTCGCACTGTGTTTACAAGAGTGTTGCTGCTTGTTATGCTTGCCTCTGCGCCTATCTCCAGCCTACGTTCACGTAGTTGTGTGGCCGCGGGCCAACCTAAAACTTATTTCTGTTGCTTAGACGCGCTGAGGCTGTGTGTCTAATGACGAATACATGCGAATAGATATGCCCTGTCATTTATGTATTTATTTATTTATAAATATTAATGTATGTATTAACACATTTAGTATTTGCCGGTGTTGGTGGCTACAGAATATCAGCAACAGTGTTGAGATCATTGTGTGTGGTTGTTATTCTATGGATGTTGGCGTTGGGGGAACACACAACACCGTCGGTGTGTATTAGAAGCTGTTTTCTTTTATATGTACTGTTGTTTCATATTTTGATGTGGCATTATAAAGTAGAATTACAATATGATGTTTCTTCGGTGGACTTGTGTGGTTTCTGCTTCCTTCAGTCTTCAACTGCCGCTCGCATTTACCCTACCGGTTGCTGCCATCTATTGGGAGGCGTACTGTGCCGCCCTTTGAATCTCCAGCATCTCCTTTGTTAGAGGTATTTGCAAAGCACCAAGCAACAGTTGATATTCCCCTGGAGATGCGGGCTGCAGGGGGAGAGATACTTGTGGACGGCAGACAATTCAAGGGCTCGCCGAGACTCGAACGCGTTAATCGAGTGTACTTCAGGTCAGCTCTTCTGCTGTGGCAGTTCGCTTACAACGCCTATAGAATATCAGACCTCATGGACGACTACACTAACCTGCCTCTCGATCAAGTGCTCTTGAAGCACTTCATCCCATCGTACGTGGGTACTGCCCTCTTCACCGAAAACGGTATGTCCCCACAGAAACTGCGTGCAGTGTCAGAAGGGCTCAGAGGCGAGGGAAAGAGGCCTAACTAACGCAAATACGCACGCTTGCAGTGCGACAGACAGACAGCTAGACAGTGAAACTAAATATTAAATAGACACGGGTGGGGGGGGGGAGGGGCGGGACGGACGAGTTGATAGACAGAGTAGACACAAGGGACAGAACGGTCAAAGCAGATCATTTCGAGGGAAGCTAGAAGGCATGCATGCATGCATGCGCATTTCAGTTCGGCGCGAAGACTTGCATGCATGCATGAATAATACTTCTTGGATTGTTGTTTGACTTGTGTTGGGGTGTATGCACAGCTCTCATGCACTCTACGGGGGGCCGATTGACGGCGGACGGGGCTCGAGCGCTTTCGAATTCTAACCTAAAACTTGTTCGCACAATTGGATTTCCCCCTCGTGTGGTGAGGCCTTCAGGGGCCCCCGGGAGGGGCTCCCTGGGCCGCAGTGTGCCATTTGTGTTAGATGAAAGAACGCGGGAGTTGGTAGACACAGAGGCAGTGCCTTCTCTCTCTCAAATTGTCAGCAACCCCAAAAGCCCCTTCACCATCGTTCAGGATAAACAGCTTCCCTCAGTCAATCCGGATGTATGCGATCGAGATGCTACGCACCATATGACTATACCTGCACCTCTGATTTTTAGATGGGATATGCATCTTGAACAGCCTCCTGCTGCAGACGATGCTCCTGACTCTCCAGCAACTCCTGCTGCAAGAGCATCTTCTTCTGCAGACATAGGCTCTGCAGCAGAGGCAGCACCAGGGACCCCAGAGGAGGCATTCGGGAGCGTCTACACAACGCCATCCTTGGTGTTGAATCTCGGTGAAGATGTAGGCATAGGGGCCAATGATCGAGATGGACGGCAGCCGCAGCCAGGGGAGACGTTGGCCGTACCCGTACACCGCGCGGATGTTATATGGGCATTCAAAGGCACAGGGCAACCCAAGGTATGCAACCAGACAGAAGACAGCAATACATTGAAACACAGACGTACACACATACGCATATATTTGGGGATTAGATAATTCGTTAGTACAGCTCGCCTTCGTTGCCACGTTTATATACTTTCGCGAAGACCCTTGTTGTATGGGGCTGCCTTTGCGTGGGTAACGTGAATGCATGCATGCATGCATGCAAGGTTTACTTAGCTGAAACCCTAAACCCTAAACCCTAAACCCTCCATATGGTTGTGCGATTTAATTGCGTGGATGTGTGTGTGTGTGTGTGTGTGTGTGTGTGTGTGTGTGTTTGTGTGTGTGTGTGTGTGTGTTTGTGTGTGTGTGTGTGTGTGTGTGTGTGTGTGTGTATGCATGCATGCATGCATTCTGGATGCGTATGTGTGTATGTGCGTATGCGTGTGTTGGGTATACGCATGCAGCAATGGACGTTTAACACGATGGTGGGGGCAATTCGAGATCCTTTCTTTTCTCCAAATGCCTGGGTGCATTCGGGATTGAATTTTCTGTTTCATCAAGTCATCAGAAGACCCATGACGCGTTTCATTCACGAAGTCAAGCTGATACTGCGCCGCCGGAGCCGCAGTAGCAGCGGCAGCAAGAAGCCGTTTGTGGTGGTGTTTACGGGACATTCCCAGGGAGGTGCTTCTGCCAGTTATGCAGCTTGGTTTGTCTCAAAACACCTCAAGACGTATGTTCAACAGGGTCTTGTCGCGGTGTATTGTATCAGCTTCGCTGCTCCCATGGTAAGCGGCATCAGGGCTGCTGCTGAAGCGATAACAAACAGTCAATACGATAGGCAAATACGAGATAGGCAGGACATCTATCGTGTTTGCCACTTGTATGCCATTCCTTAGAACTTCTTATTGCTACCCCAAATTCAATACGGCCCAGCAGGCTTTAGAGTGTA
>OY986947.1:5252201-5254701 GCA_963920595.1 Eimeria praecox | reverse complement strand
ATTCTCCCGCATGCATATTTGTCTTAGCATACGATATATATATATATATATATATATATATATATATATATATATATATATATATATATGTATATATATATGTATATATATATAATACAAATATGCATGCGGGTGCATCATTTAGTTTTTTCTGCTTTCTACATCAAGAAGAGAGAAATAAATTAATTTGTTTAAATATAACAAACAAATACACAAATATAAAAATAAATATATCCGAGAGAAGCATCTTCATGTGTTGTTTGTGTCTCTGTTGCTGCTGCTGCTGCTGCTGCTGCTGCTGCTGCTGCTGCTGCTGCTGTAAAGCCTCTATAGCTGATGCCACAGGGTTTAGGGTTTAGGTTTAAGAGAGGGTTTAGGGTTTAGATTTAAGATAGGGTTTAGGGTTTAGGTTTATGATAGGGTTTAGGGTTTAGGTTTAAGAAGCTTCTCTACTGTTATAATTTAAGTAGAAGCTTCAGCTTCATATATATATATATATATATATATATATATATATATATATATATATATATATATATATACATATATATATAGACAGAGAGAGAGATTTTTAATAAAATATTTTATATATCAATATAACTTAATATTTTTATTCAAATTTAAATTAATATTAATATTTTGACGCCTGTCTCCGTACGTATTGTTGTTGAATAACCCTAAACCCTAAACCCTATCTATCTATCTATCTATCTATCTATCTATCTATCTATCTATCTATCTATCTATCTATCTATCTATCTATCTATCTATCTATCTATCTATCTATCTATCTATCTATCTATCTATCTATCTATCTATCTATCTATCTATCTATCTATCTATCTATCTATCTATCTATCTATCTATCTATCTATCTATCTATCTATCTATCTATCTATCTATCTATCTATCTATCTATCTATCTATCTATCTATCTATCTATCTATCTATCTATCTATCTATCTATGTATCTATCTGTCTATATGTATATATCTATATATCTATATCTATATCTGTATCTATACCTATATCTATATCTATATCTATATCTATATCTATATCTATATCTATATCTATCTCTATATCTATCTATCTACTTATATATATACATATATGTATAAATATATGTATATATATATATATATATATATATATATATATATATATATATAAACTACGTGTTTATATGCATGCACTGTACTTATCAATTTGTATTTTTTTAGATTTGTTTGTTTTTTATTTTTTTAATTTATTCAAATTGAAAGAAATTCCCTCGCTTTCGTCTTTTTAGTTTTTCTTGTTTGTTTGTTTTGTTTATTGTTTTTATATTTACATACAAACAAACTATAAAAGAGTTTAAACACTCTCTCCCTCCTATATATATATATATATATATATATATATATATATATATATATATATATATATATTATATGCGTATGTATATGCATGTAGATTAGATGTTTTACATCCACATGACACATAAATGCATATACAGCTGCATGCATCTACAATATATATATATATATATATATATATATATATATATATATATATATATATATATATATATATATATAATATAGATACAGAGAGACACCATAGAGTCTGCCATGAAGTCCTCTGTATAATTTTTATTGTTTTATACCCTCGGCCTTCGCTGCTGCATGCATGCATGCATGCATGCATGCATGCGCTGGGGTGTACAGACACTGCAAATAGAAGAAGAACTAGCGTTTAAACGAAACAAAATTCTTCTGTCCTTCTTCTCTCGGCGTAACTCCGCTGTATCCTCACCAGCAGCAACTGCTGCTGCTGCTGCTGCTGCTGCTCCTGTTGCTGCTGCTGCTGCTGCTGCTGCAGGCTACGCCATTCCCTCTTTAACATGCGGGGATACGTCGATCCCAGACGGAGGTGATGACGAGGAGGTCAGAGCAAACCCTAGAAACACTCGAAGGAGCCGCCGATATATATATATATATATATATATATATATATATATATATATATATATATATATATATATATATATATATATATATATATCTTGGGATGTCTGTACACCTCATGCGGTGTCTATACAGCTAACGAGATGTCTCCACAGCTCACGGGGTGTCTCCACAGCTCCTGAGATATCTCTGCAGCTCTTGAGGTGTCTCCACAGCTCTTGAGGTGTCTATGCAGCTCTTGGGGTGTCTCTACAGCTCTTGAGGTGTCTCCACCACAGCATTTGAGGTGTCTATACAACTATGTCTTGTCCTATTTTTATTTATTTTTCTTATCTTATATTGTAATTAATTTAATTTTTTTTAATTTTTTTCAAAATTTTTTTTAAAATTAATTAAACTTAATAAATATGAATTCGAATAAATTATTAAAATGAATAAATATTAAGTAAATATAATACAATATAATACAATATAATACAATATAATTTAATTATTCTTGTGCTACCTGCCAGTTAACTGCCCCCCATCCTTTGATATGAAGTCTCTGAAGC
>OY986947.1:5204701-5209701 GCA_963920595.1 Eimeria praecox | reverse complement strand
AAAGAACTGCTGCATAGATGTTGAGCGAATGCCATGAGGAGGGCGAGAGATAACAGCCTCTAATCTGCATGCAGTGTGTCCTCATCGCATGCAGTTCAGGTGTATGTACACCCCAATTGTAAGAAAAAAAATTCTATATATATATATATATATATATATATATATATATATATATATATATATATATATATATATATATATATATACATATATATACATATACATATATATATACACATATACATATATACATCTCTCTCTCTCTCTCTCTCTCTCTCTCTCTATATATATATATATATATATATATATATATATATATATATATATATAATTATATTTAATGTTTTAAATAGAGAGAAGATAAAGATAAGACAGCAGAGAAAAACAAAGAAACATAAAAATAAGTAGACAAGTTAGACGGACGATCCAGCAGCAAACATGCAGCAGCAAACTAACAAACAGCAACAACTGCAGCAGCAGCAGCAACAACAGCAGCAGCAGCAACAGCAGCAGCAACACCACCACCAGCACTAGCAGCAGCAGCAGCAACACCCCCGCCACTAGCAGCAGCAGCAGCACCACCACCACCACTAGCAGCAGCACCACCACCACTAGCAGCAGCAGCAGCACCACCACCACTAGCAGCAGCAGCAGCAACAGCAACAGCAGCAGCAGCAGCAGCAGCAGCACACTTGTTTCTACTTACCTCCACTCACTTCCTGTGTCTCCCCCAGATAATGTTAACTCGGCGCATGCAGCCAATTGTTTTGCTCCGTATACACTCAAAGCTGCTTCTAATAATGTTGAGCTTGTACCTTTAGTTGCTAGAAACGTAGTACGACTCCCTCTGAAAATAATAATTAATTATTTATTATTTATTATTTATTATTTATTATTTATTATTTATTATTTATTATTTATTATTTATTATTTATTATTTATTATTTATTATTTATTATTTATTATTTATTATTTATTATTTATTATTTATTATTTATTATTTATTATTTATTATTTATTATTTATTATTTATTATTTATTATTTATTATTTGTTGTTTATTATTTATTATTTATTATTTATTATTTATTATTTATTATTTATTATTATTAATAATACATAATTAATTATACATAATAAATAATAAATAATAAATAATAAATAATAAATGATAAATAATAAATAATAAATAATAAATAATAAATAATTAATAATAAATAATAAATAATAAATAATAAATGATAAATAATAAATAATAAATGATAAATAATAAATAATAAATAATAAATAATAAATAATAAATAATAAATAATAAATAATAAATAATAAATAATAAATAATAAATAATAAATAATAAACAACAAATAATAAATAATAAGCAATAAACAATAAACAATAGACAATAAACCCTAAACCCTAGACAATAAACCCTAAACAACAAACCCTAAACCCTAAACAATAGACAATAAACCCTAAACCCTAAAGAACAAACCCTAAACCCTAAAGAATAAACCCTAAGCAACAAACCCTAAACCCTAATTCGTAACCGCTGCTCCATAACCCCTAAACCCTAAACCCTAACCCCCCTCTAAATCCTAAACCCTAAACCCTAACCCCCCTCTAAATCCTAAACCCTAAACCCTAACCCCCCTCTAAATCCTAAACCCTAAACCCTAACCCCTATCTCATAAACCCTACCCTCTAACCCCTAATAAACCCTAAACCCTAAACCCTAACCCTAACCCTTACGTCTTTCCATCAAAATTAGATAAAATAAAACGACAAGACGATGCATGCAGCAAAGCTATCCTCTGAACCAGCCCCAAAGCTTCTTGAAACTGTTTTTGTTTTGTTTGTTCTAATCGTTTACGTCTAAGTGGTAGGCGATTAAATACATCTTCAACTATTACTGTCGTACCTATCTGAGGTGTATATACACATACACACATGCACATACACATACATACACACACACATACACACATATATACATACATACACACTAATCCATGCATGCATCATAATAATATTATTATATTATAATAAGCATTAATTAAAATGCATGCATGCATGCATGCATGCATGCATGCTGTTTTATTATTTACTTACAACCAACAGAGAGTTTACTCATTTCAATTATATACATTGTTTCGGGTTTAAATATATATATATATATATATATATATATATATATATATATATATATATATATGTATATATATATATATATGTATATATATATATATACATATATATACATATATATATATATATGTACATATATATATACAAATATATATATATATGTTTCTACAGCTAGAAATCTCTGTACAGTGCAGCAAGAGGAGCTCCCGCTGCTGCTGCTGCTGCTTCTCTTGCTGCTGCTGCTGCTGCTGCTGTTGCTGCTGCTGCTGTTGCTGCTGCTGGTTGTTGTTGTATTACCTCTCTAGCAGTAGATTCAGTAGCTACCTGTTCTCCCTGAGAATTAAAAATAATACGAGTAGCAAAATCAGAAGAACGACTGCGAGTAGTAAGAGATAATCTACCGATATAACACAGAGAAGCCAACGCCTCACCCTGCAGCAACACACTAAACCCTAAACCCTAAACCCTAAACCCTAAAACCCTAAAAATTAATTAATAACATGAAACAACAGCAGCAGCAGAAGCAGAAGCAGAAGCAGCAAGAGCAGAAGCAGCAGCAGCAGTAAGAGCAGTAGCAGCAGCAGCAAGAACAGAAGCAGCAGCAGCAAGAACAGAAGCAGAAGGAACAGCAGCAGGGGACGATCAGCAGCAGCAGCAGCAGCAACACGAAAAGCAGCAGCAGCAGCAACAGGAAAAGCAGCAGCAGCAGCAGCAGAAGGAGCAGCAGGAGCAGGACCAGCAGCAGCAGCAGCAACAGGAACAACAACAACAGCAGCAGCAGCAGCAGCAGAAGTATATACAATAAGAAATGAAATGTGCCGTTAGAACACAAACCAAAACAAACACAGCTAAATCAAATATATATATATATATATATATATAATATATTATTATTATTATATCTAATATTATATATATATGTATATACCCTAAAACCTAAGGAATCGAGAGAAGTGTATACGTCTTCAAATGCTTTAATCTTTGAAGTAGCGTGCCTACGACCTACAAACAAAGAAGAAAAAAATAAATAAAAGATACAGGTAATACAGATATACTGCTTCTCTTCTCTTGTTTAATACAGTAGCAGCAGCAGCTGCTGCTGCTGCTGCAGCTGCAGCTGCTGCTGCTGCTGCAGCTGCAGCTGCTGCTGCTGTTGCTGCAGCAGCTGCTGCTGTTGCTGTAGCAGAAGAAGAAGCAGAAAAGTCAGTATACACCTCAGAATATACAGCACAAACAACATGAAGAGACACTAGAAAATATGTTGACAGACAAAGAGACAGACAGAGAGACAGACAGAAAGAGAGAGAGACAGAAAGAGAGACAGACAGAGAGAGAGACAGACAGACAGACAGAGAGACAGAGAGGGAGAGAGACAGAGAGAGAGGCACAGACAGACAGAGAGAGAGGGAGGAAGAGAGAGACAGACAGACAGACAGACAGAGATGAAGGGAGAGACAGAGAGAGAGAGAGAGAGACGAAGAGAGAGACAGAGAGACAGGGAGAGACAGTGAAAGATAGAAAGAGACAGACAGACAGGAATAGAGAGACAGAGACAGAGACAGACAGAGAAAGAGACAGAGACATACAGAGACAGAGACATACAGAGACAGAGACATACAGAGACAGCTAGACAAAGACAGATAGAGGAAGAGACAAAGACAGATAAACAAATACAGATAAACAAATAAATATAAACAAATACAAAGACACAGAGGAGACACAAGGAGAGAAGGCCTGACGCACCTAACAACTTAATGTCTTCGGGCGTAATACCACAACCATTGTCATGAACCTCAACTCCTCCTAACCCGCTATCGAGCAGACGAATCTCTGAAGACAAACAAATCAATAAAATTAATTAGATTAATTAGATTAATAAGATTAATAAGATTAATAATATATATAATATACAGAATATATAGAATATATAGAATACATAGAATATAGAGAATATAGAGAATATATAGGATATATATTATACATATACATATATAATATATATAATATGTATAATATATATAATACATATAATATATATAATAGTAATAATACTAATAATATTAATAATATATATAATATATATAATAGTAACAATAGTAATAATATTAATAATAGTAATAATAGTAATAATATAAATACAATTATAATTATATATTTTTATTATATATTATTATTGTTCTTGTTGCTGTTGTAATTATAATTATAAATAGAGAGATAAAAATAAAAAAATAAATATTAAAATTAATAAAGATAAACACACAGATAAACACAAAGATAAACACAAACATAAACACAAAGATAAACACAAACATAAACACAAACATAAACACAAACATAAACACAAACATAAACACAAACATAAACACAAAGATAAACACAAACACAAACACAAACATAAACACAAAGATAAACACAAAGATAAACACAAAGATAAACCCTAAACCCTAGACCCTCTTCCCTTACCAATAGAAGTTGCGCCTGCATCTAAGGCGTTTTCAACTAACTCTTTACAAATACTTTTTAGATCTACAATTACTTGTTGACTACATAAAGCTGCTGCTGTCTCTGAAGCAATACGAGCAATGCGTCTCCCCTTAGCAGCAGCAGGAGGCGGGAGAGAGGGGATAGAAGCAGCAGAGAAACAAGACAGGTCCAGTGGACCTACACTATCTTTCAGCCTCTTCATGCTGCTGGTGCTGCTGCTGCTGCTGCTGTTGCTGCTGCTGTTGCTGCTGCTGTTGCTGCTGCTGTTGCTGTTGTTGTTGTTGCTGCTGGAGGTGGTATTGGTGTCCCCTGCTGCTGCTGCTGCTGCAGCAGCAGCAGCAGCGGATGCGGTGGATCCCTCAGCAGCAGGAG
>OY986947.1:5187201-5199701 GCA_963920595.1 Eimeria praecox | reverse complement strand
TACATAGATAGATAGATACATAGATAGATAGATACATAGATAGATAGATACATAGATAGATAGATACATAGATAGATAGATACATAGATAGATAGATACATAGATAGATAGATACATAGATAGATAGATACATAGATAGATAGATACATAGATAGATAGATACATAGATAGATAGATACATAGATAGATAGATACATAGATAGATAGATACATAGATAGATAGATACATAGATAGATAGATACATAGATAGATAGATACATAGATAGATAGATACATAGATAGATAGATACATAGATAGATAGATACATAGATAGATAGATACATAGATAGATAGATACATAGATAGATAGATACATAGATAGATAGATACATAGATAGATAGATACATAGATAGATAGATACATAGATAGATAGATACATAGATAGATAGATACATAGATAGATAGATACATAGATAGATAGATACATAGATAGATAGATACATAGATAGATAGATACATAGATAGATAGATACATAGATAGATAGATACATAGATAGATAGATACATAGATAGATAGATACATAGATAGATAGATACATAGATAGATAGATACATAGATAGATAGATACATAGATAGATAGATACATAGATAGATAGATACATAGATAGATAGATACATAGATAGATAGATACATAGATAGATAGATACATAGATAGATAGATACATAGATAGATAGATACATAGATAGATAGATACATAGATAGATAGATACATAGATAGATAGATACATAGATAGATAGATACATAGATAGATAGATACATAGATAGATAGATACATAGATAGATAGATACATAGATAGATAGATACATAGATAGATAGATACATAGATAGATAGATACATAGATAGATAGATACATAGATAGATAGATACATAGATAGATAGATACATAGATAGATAGATACATAGATAGATAGATACATAGATAGATAGATACATAGATAGATAGATACATAGATAGATAGATACATAGATAGATAGATACATAGATAGATAGATACATAGATAGATAGATACATAGATAGATAGATACATAGATAGATAGATACATAGATAGATAGATACATAGATAGATAGATACATAGATAGATAGATACATAGATAGATAGATACATAGATAGATAGATACATAGATAGATAGATACATAGATAGATAGATACATAGATAGATAGATACATAGATAGATAGATACATAGATAGATAGATACATAGATAGATAGATACATAGATAGATAGATACATAGATAGATAGATACATAGATAGATAGATACATAGATAGATAGATACATAGATAGATAGATACATAGATAGATAGATACATAGATAGATAGATACATAGATAGATAGATACATAGATAGATAGATACATAGATAGATAGATACATAGATAGATAGATACATAGATAGATAGATACATAGATAGATAGATACATAGATAGATAGATACATAGATAGATAGATACATAGATAGATAGATACATAGATAGATAGATACATAGATAGATAGATACATAGATAGATAGATACATAGATAGATAGATACATAGATAGATAGATACATAGATAGATAGATACATAGATAGATAGATACATAGATAGATAGATACATAGATAGATAGATACATAGATAGATAGATACATAGATAGATAGATACATAGATAGATAGATACATAGATAGATAGATACATAGATAGATAGATACATAGATAGATAGATACATAGATAGATAGATACATAGATAGATAGATACATAGATAGATAGATACATAGATAGATAGATACATAGATAGATAGATACATAGATAGATAGATACATAGATAGATAGATACATAGATAGATAGATACATAGATAGATAGATACATAGATAGATAGATACATAGATAGATAGATACATAGATAGATAGATACATAGATAGATAGATACATAGATAGATAGATACATAGATAGATAGATACATAGATAGATAGATACATAGATAGATAGATACATAGATAGATAGATACATAGATAGATAGATACATAGATAGATAGATACATAGATAGATAGATACATAGATAGATAGATACATAGATAGATAGATACATAGATAGATAGATACATAGATAGATAGATACATAGATAGATAGATACATAGATAGATAGATACATAGATAGATAGATACATAGATAGATAGATACATAGATAGATAGATACATAGATAGATAGATACATAGATAGATAGATACATAGATAGATAGATACATAGATAGATAGATACATAGATAGATAGATACATAGATAGATAGATACATAGATAGATAGATACATAGATAGATAGATACATAGATAGATAGATACATAGATAGATAGATACATAGATAGATAGATACATAGATAGATAGATACATAGATAGATAGATACATAGATAGATAGATACATAGATAGATAGATACATAGATAGATAGATACATAGATAGATAGATACATAGATAGATAGATACATAGATAGATAGATACATAGATAGATAGATACATAGATAGATAGATACATAGATAGATAGATACATAGATAGATAGATACATAGATAGATAGATACATAGATAGATAGATACATAGATAGATAGATACATAGATAGATAGATACATAGATAGATAGATACATAGATAGATAGATACATAGATAGATAGATACATAGATAGATAGATACATAGATAGATAGATACATAGATAGATAGATACATAGATAGATAGATACATAGATAGATAGATACATAGATAGATAGATACATAGATAGATAGATACATAGATAGATAGATACATAGATAGATAGATACATAGATAGATAGATACATAGATAGATAGATACATAGATAGATAGATACATAGATAGATAGATACATAGATAGATAGATACATAGATAGATAGATACATAGATAGATAGATACATAGATAGATAGATACATAGATAGATAGATACATAGATAGATAGATACATAGATAGATAGATACATAGATAGATAGATACATAGATAGATAGATACATAGATAGATAGATACATAGATAGATAGATACATAGATAGATAGATACATAGATAGATAGATACATAGATAGATAGATACATAGATAGATAGATACATAGATAGATAGATACATAGATAGATAGATACATAGATAGATAGATACATAGATAGATAGATACATAGATAGATAGATACATAGATAGATAGATACATAGATAGATAGATACATAGATAGATAGATACATAGATAGATAGATACATAGATAGATAGATACATAGATAGATAGATACATAGATAGATAGATACATAGATAGATAGATACATAGATAGATAGATACATAGATAGATAGATACATAGATAGATAGATACATAGATAGATAGATACATAGATAGATAGATACATAGATAGATAGATACATAGATAGATAGATACATAGATAGATAGATACATAGATAGATAGATACATAGATAGATAGATACATAGATAGATAGATACATAGATAGATAGATACATAGATAGATAGATACATAGATAGATAGATACATAGATAGATAGATACATAGATAGATAGATACATAGATAGATAGATACATAGATAGATAGATACATAGATAGATAGATACATAGATAGATAGATACATAGATAGATAGATACATAGATAGATAGATACATAGATAGATAGATACATAGATAGATAGATACATAGATAGATAGATACATAGATAGATAGATACATAGATAGATAGATACATAGATAGATAGATACATAGATAGATAGATACATAGATAGATAGATACATAGATAGATAGATACATAGATAGATAGATACATAGATAGATAGATACATAGATAGATAGATACATAGATAGATAGATACATAGATAGATAGATACATAGATAGATAGATACATAGATAGATAGATACATAGATAGATAGATACATAGATAGATAGATACATAGATAGATAGATACATAGATAGATAGATACATAGATAGATAGATACATAGATAGATAGATACATAGATAGATAGATACATAGATAGATAGATACATAGATAGATAGATACATAGATAGATAGATACATAGATAGATAGATACATAGATAGATAGATACATAGATAGATAGATACATAGATAGATAGATACATAGATAGATAGATACATAGATAGATAGATACATAGATAGATAGATACATAGATAGATAGATACATAGATAGATAGATACATAGATAGATAGATACATAGATAGATAGATACATAGATAGATAGATACATAGATAGATAGATACATAGATAGATAGATACATAGATAGATAGATACATAGATAGATAGATACATAGATAGATAGATACATAGATAGATAGATACATAGATAGATAGATACATAGATAGATAGATACATAGATAGATAGATACATAGATAGATAGATACATAGATAGATAGATACATAGATAGATAGATACATAGATAGATAGATACATAGATAGATAGATACATAGATAGATAGATACATAGATAGATAGATACATAGATAGATAGATACATAGATAGATAGATACATAGATAGATAGATACATAGATAGATAGATACATAGATAGATAGATACATAGATAGATAGATACATAGATAGATAGATACATAGATAGATAGATACATAGATAGATAGATACATAGATAGATAGATACATAGATAGATAGATACATAGATAGATAGATACATAGATAGATAGATACATAGATAGATAGATACATAGATAGATAGATACATAGATAGATAGATACATAGATAGATAGATACATAGATAGATAGATACATAGATAGATAGATACATAGATAGATAGATACATAGATAGATAGATACATAGATAGATAGATACATAGATAGATAGATACATAGATAGATAGATACATAGATAGATAGATACATAGATAGATAGATACATAGATAGATAGATACATAGATAGATAGATACATAGATAGATAGATACATAGATAGATAGATACATAGATAGATAGATACATAGATAGATAGATACATAGATAGATAGATACATAGATAGATAGATACATAGATAGATAGATACATAGATAGATAGATACATAGATAGATAGATACATAGATAGATAGATACATAGATAGATAGATACATAGATAGATAGATACATAGATAGATAGATACATAGATAGATAGATACATAGATAGATAGATACATAGATAGATAGATACATAGATAGATAGATACATAGATAGATAGATACATAGATAGATAGATACATAGATAGATAGATACATAGATAGATAGATACATAGATAGATAGATACATAGATAGATAGATACATAGATAGATAGATACATAGATAGATAGATACATAGATAGATAGATACATAGATAGATAGATACATAGATAGATAGATACATAGATAGATAGATACATAGATAGATAGATACATAGATAGATAGATACATAGATAGATAGATACATAGATAGATAGATACATAGATAGATAGATACATAGATAGATAGATACATAGATAGATAGATACATAGATAGATAGATACATAGATAGATAGATACATAGATAGATAGATACATAGATAGATAGATACATAGATAGATAGATACATAGATAGATAGATACATAGATAGATAGATACATAGATAGATAGATACATAGATAGATAGATACATAGATAGATAGATACATAGATAGATAGATACATAGATAGATAGATACATAGATAGATAGATACATAGATAGATAGATACATAGATAGATAGATACATAGATAGATAGATACATAGATAGATAGATACATAGATAGATAGATACATAGATAGATAGATACATAGATAGATAGATACATAGATAGATAGATACATAGATAGATAGATACATAGATAGATAGATACATAGATAGATAGATACATAGATAGATAGATACATAGATAGATAGATACATAGATAGATAGATACATAGATAGATAGATTACATAGATAGATAGATACATAGATAGATAGATACATAGATAGATAGATACATAGATAGATAGATACATAGATAGATAGATACATAGATAGATAGATACATAGATAGATAGATACATAGATAGATAGATACATAGATAGATAGATACATAGATAGATAGATACATAGATAGATAGATACATAGATAGATAGATACATAGATAGATAGATACATAGATAGATAGATACATAGATAGATAGATACATAGATAGATAGATACATAGATAGATAGATACATAGATAGATAGATACATAGATAGATAGATACATAGATAGATAGATACATAGATAGATAGATACATAGATAGATAGATACATAGATAGATAGATACATAGATAGATAGATACATAGATAGATAGATACATAGATAGATAGATACATAGATAGATAGATACATAGATAGATAGATACATAGATAGATAGATACATAGATAGATAGATACATAGATAGATAGATACATAGATAGATAGATACATAGATAGATAGATACATAGATAGATAGATACATAGATAGATAGATACATAGATAGATAGATACATAGATAGATAGATACATAGATAGATAGATACATAGATAGATAGATACATAGATAGATAGATACATAGATAGATAGATACATAGATAGATAGATACATAGATAGATAGATACATAGATAGATAGATACATAGATAGATAGATACATAGATAGATAGATACATAGATAGATAGATACATAGATAGATAGATACAGATAGATAGATACATAGATAGATAGATACATAGATAGATAGATACATAGATAGATAGATACATAGATAGATAGATACATAGATAGATAGATACATAGATAGATAGATACATAGATAGATAGATACATAGATAGATAGATACATAGATAGATAGATACATAGATAGATAGATACATAGATAGATAGATACATAGATAGATAGATACATAGATAGATAGATACATAGATAGATAGATACATAGATAGATAGATACATAGATAGATAGATACATAGATAGATAGATACATAGATAGATAGATACATAGATAGATAGATACATAGATAGATAGATACATAGATAGATAGATACATAGATAGATAGATACATAGATAGATAGATACATAGATAGATAGATACATAGATAGATAGATACATAGATAGATAGATACATAGATAGATAGATAGATAGATACATAGATAGATAGATACATAGATAGATAGATACATAGATAGATAGATACATAGATAGATAGATACATAGATAGATAGATACATAGATAGATAGATACATAGATAGATAGATACATAGATAGATAGATACATAGATAGATAGATACATAGATAGATAGATAGATAGATACATAGATAGATAGATACATAGATAGATAGATACATAGATAGATAGATACATAGATAGATAGATACATAGATAGATAGATACATAGATAGATAGATACATAGATAGATAGATACATAGATAGATAGATACATAGATAGATAGATACATAGATAGATAGATACATAGATAGATAGATACATAGATAGATAGATACATAGATAGATAGATACATAGATAGATAGATACATAGATAGATAGATACATAGATAGATAGATACATAGATAGATAGATACATAGATAGATAGATACATAGATAGATAGATACATAGATAGATAGATACATAGATAGATAGATACATAGATAGATAGATACATAGATAGATAGATACATAGATAGATAGATACATAGATAGATAGATACATAGATAGATAGATACATAGATAGATAGATACATAGATAGATAGATACATAGATAGATAGATACATAGATAGATAGATACATAGATAGATAGATACATAGATAGATAGATACATAGATAGATAGATACATAGATAGATAGATACATAGATAGATAGATACATAGATAGATAGATACATAGATAGATAGATACATAGATAGATAGATACATAGATAGATAGATACATAGATAGATAGATACATAGATAGATAGATACATAGATAGATAGATACATAGATAGATAGATACATAGATAGATAGATACATAGATAGATAGATACATAGATAGATAGATACATAGATAGATAGATACATAGATAGATAGATACATAGATAGATAGATACATAGATAGATAGATACATAGATAGATAGATACATAGATAGATAGATACATAGATAGATAGATACATAGATAGATAGATACATAGATAGATAGATACATAGATAGATAGATACATAGATAGATAGATACATAGATAGATAGATACATAGATAGATAGATACATAGATAGATAGATACATAGATAGATAGATACATAGATAGATAGATACATAGATAGATAGATACATAGATAGATAGATACATAGATAGATAGATACATAGATAGATAGATACATAGATAGATAGATACATAGATAGATAGATACATAGATAGATAGATACATAGATAGATAGATACATAGATAGATAGATACATAGATAGATAGATACATAGATAGATAGATACATAGATAGATAGATACATAGATAGATAGATACATAGATAGATAGATACATAGATAGATAGATACATAGATAGATAGATACATAGATAGATAGATACATAGATAGATAGATACATAGATAGATAGATACATAGATAGATAGATACATAGATAGATAGATACATAGATAGATAGATACATAGATAGATAGATACATAGATAGATAGATACATAGATAGATAGATACATAGATAGATAGATACATAGATAGATAGATACATAGATAGATAGATACATAGATAGATAGATACATAGATAGATAGATACATAGATAGATAGATACATAGATAGATAGATACATAGATAGATAGATACATAGATAGATAGATACATAGATAGATAGATACATAGATAGATAGATACATAGATAGATAGATACATAGATAGATAGATACATAGATAGATAGATACATAGATAGATAGATACATAGATAGATAGATACATAGATAGATAGATACATAGATAGATAGATACATAGATAGATAGATACATAGATAGATAGATACATAGATAGATAGATACATAGATAGATAGATACATAGATAGATAGATACATAGATAGATAGATACATAGATAGATAGATACATAGATAGATAGATACATAGATAGATAGATACATAGATAGATAGATACATAGATAGATAGATACATAGATAGATAGATACATAGATAGATAGATACATAGATAGATAGATACATAGATAGATAGATACATAGATAGATAGATACATAGATAGATAGATACATAGATAGATAGATACATAGATAGATAGATACATAGATAGATAGATACATAGATAGATAGATACATAGATAGATAGATACATAGATAGATAGATACATAGATAGATAGATACATAGATAGATAGATACATAGATAGATAGATACATAGATAGATAGATACATAGATAGATAGATACATAGATAGATAGATACATAGATAGATACATACATAGATAGATACATACATAGATAGATACATACATAGATAGATACATACATAGATAGATACATACATAGATAGATACATACATAGATAGATACATACATAGATAGATACATACATAGATAGATACATACATAGATAGATACATACATAGATAGATACATACATAGATAGATACATACATAGATAGATACATACATAGATAGATACATACATAGATAGATACATACATAGATAGATACATACATAGATAGATACATACATAGATAGATACATACATAGATAGATACATACATAGATAGATACATACATAGATAGATACATACATAGATAGATACATACATAGATAGATACATACATAGATAGATACATACATAGATAGATACATACATAGATAGATACATACATAGATAGATACATACATAGATAGATACATACATAGATAGATACATACATAGATAGATACATACATAGATAGATACATACATAGATAGATACATACATAGATAGATACATACATAGATAGATACATACATAGATAGATACATACATAGATAGATACATACATAGATAGATACATACATAGATAGATACATACATAGATAGATACATACATAGATAGATACATACATAGATAGATACATACATAGATAGATACATACATAGATAGATACATACATAGATAGATACATACATAGATAGATACATACATAGATAGATACATACATAGATAGATACATACATAGATAGATACATACATAGATAGATACATACATAGATAGATACATACATAGATAGATACATACATAGATAGATACATACATAGATAGATACATACATAGATAGATACATACATAGATAGATACATACATAGATAGATACATACATAGATAGATACATACATAGATAGATACATACATAGATAGATACATACATAGATAGATACATACATAGATAGATACATACATAGATAGATACATACATAGATAGATACATACATAGATAGATAATACATAGATAGATACATACATAGATAGATACATACATAGATAGATACATACATAGATAGATACATACATAGATAGATACATACATAGATAGATACATACATAGATAGATACATACATAGATAGATACATACATAGATAGATACATACATAGATAGATACATACATAGATAGATACATACATAGATAGATACATACATAGATAGATACATACATAGATAGATACATACATAGATAGATACATACATAGATAGATACATACATAGATAGATACATACATAGATAGATACATACATAGATAGATACATACATAGATAGATACATACATAGATAGATACATACATAGATAGATACATACATAGATAGATACATACATAGATAGATACATACATAGATAGATACATACATAGATAGATACATACATAGATAGATACATACATAGATAGATACATACATAGATAGATACATACATAGATAGATACATACATAGATAGATACATACATAGATAGATACATACATAGATAGATACATACATAGATAGATACATACATAGATAGATACATACATAGATAGATACATACATAGATAGATACATACATAGATAGATACATACATAGATAGATACATAACATAGATAGATACATACATAGATAGATACATACATAGATAGATAGATACATAGATAGATAGATACATAGATAGATAGATACATAGATAGATAGATACATAGATAGATAGATACATAGATAGATAGATACATAGATAGATAGATACATAGATAGATAGATACATAGATAGATAGATACATAGATAGATAGATACATAGATAGATAGATACATAGATAGATACATACATAGATAGATACATACATAGATAGATACATACATAGATAGATACATACATAGATAGATACATACATAGATAGATACATACATAGATAGATACATACATAGATAGATACATACATAGATAGATACATACATAGATAGATACATACATAGATAGATACATACATAGATAGATACATACATAGATAGATACATACATAGATAGATACATACATAGATAGATACATACATAGATAGATACATACATAGATAGATACATACATAGATAGATACATACATAGATAGATACATACATAGATAGATACATACATAGATAGATACATACATAGATAGATACATACATAGATAGATACATACATAGATAGATACATACATAGATAGATACATACATAGATAGATACATACATAGATAGATACATACATAGATAGATACATACATAGATAGATACATACATAGATAGATACATACATAGATAGATACATACATAGATAGATACATACATAGATAGATACATACATAGATAGATACATACATAGATAGATACATACATAGATAGATACATACATAGATAGATACATACATAGATAGATACATACATAGATAGATACATACATAGATAGATACATACATAGATAGATACATACATAGATAGATACATACATAGATAGATACATACATAGATAGATACATACATAGATAGATACATACATAGATAGATACATACATAGATAGATACATACATAGATAGATACATACATAGATAGATACATACATAGATAGATACATACATAGATAGATACATACATAGATAGATACATACATAGATAGATACATACATAGATAGATACATACATAGATAGATACAGATAGATACATACATAGATAGATACATACATAGATAGATACATACATAGATAGATACATACATAGATAGATACATACATAGATAGATACATACATAGATAGATACATACATAGATAGATACATACATAGATAGATACATACATAGATAGATACATACATAGATAG
>OY986947.1:5044701-5179701 GCA_963920595.1 Eimeria praecox | reverse complement strand
GCTCGCCTTAGGCGCGCCAGCCAGCTCCAATCGTGCCAAGGCTGTCAACCTCTACAAGCTCTCTTTTCTTCAACTTTTCATCTAAATTTATGCGAATTATCTTTATTAATAAGGCTTTTGTTCTTTTTTATTCGTTTACACCTCTAGAGCCCCTATCGTATGCTCTATTATAGTATCTCGCACTACAGGTAGTAGTAGTAGTAGGGAGCAGATAGACAGTAAGCACGGGAAGCGCGTCTTTCTCGACAGTATATAGAATGGTATTTTTGTTAGTATATTATAAACCTTCCTTAAGGATCTCTCTATATTAAATAAATACTTGAACAACTTCAGAATAAAAGGCTCTAAAAGACATAGCATTATTATATATCCCACGCGCTTTACCGCGTCTCCATGAATTTGCCGCGTCCATTCGCGCTCAGCTGAATTCACGCAATAAACTCAAAACACTGCTCTTTAAACTATTTTTAAAACATAAATTATGGTGTCTTTTCATTATACAGGACAATTTCTCTTAAAGGAAGAAAATGAAGTACCATCCCCATCAGCACGGAAACAACTAAGGCGATGAAGGAAACGCCTTTGTTCCTACACAGCGAGAGGCGTAGTGCTAGAGCCGAAAAGTGTGATACTCGTACATGAATATCTCCGTAGAATCAAACAGTTAATTAGAAACATTTGTTTTTATGGATCGGGAGTTGTTAGGACCATAGAACACACGCTATGATATGACTCTGAGACGAGCAGATCTAACCTACTAGTTTATTTGCTTGTGGAGTCTGTGCGACGACTACATTTCGCACATGATAGACAGGACAAGAGAAACTATAAATATTTGACATCAGCTGATTAAAGTGCCACATTATGGTGATACAAGGCCTTTATATATTAGAGTGTAGTATAACAGAGCACTTTACCAACATATTCGTAGCTATGCTACCGCTGACTCAATGAAGGAGGCTAGTGAGAGTCTACGTTCAATATTAATACCTATGGGGAGTTTGAGTCTTTTGGGATCCAAGAACCCTAAACCCTAAACCCTTAACACCAGCGGCTGCACAAACAGTAGCCCTTACTACTGTAAACTCTCTACAATTGCCTCTCCACAACTAAGGCCCCTCATAATAAAATAACCGCAGAACAGACTTCTCTGATAAATGCAGGTAAATTCGTTAGCTTGTCCACATGCTGGAGTGATAAACGCTAGGAGTAATAGCAATGGAACTGCATGCGCGAAGGGGCGTTGCTGATGAGGGAACCGTTAGTTCTTCTGTCTTGCCTTTGCTTTAGAAAGAAGTATTGTTATTAAAACACTTAAAATATCAAAGTACTCCGTCAAGATAAACTAACTTGGGATTTTGTTCTTAAGCAAGTCTCAGGGGGGCAACCCCCTCCTCTGTTCCGATCTGCCAAGCAACCCTTGGCCTCTCGCCACAAGCTAAAAACAAAAGAGCTCTTAAAGGTCTTCTTTGCCAAATTTATCTAAGTAAAAGCTCTAATCCTGAAGCTGATTTCTTAGAAAAACCGACTGGCTCCCCCTCCACCCTTCCAGCATCTTTGGACACTGTAGCACAACAGGGGCTTTCGGTCCGTTAGGAGAAGATCAAGCCTGACACATACAGCAACAGAACGTGCTGCAGCTAATGTTGCAATGCAAATACGCATGCAAGCAAAACCAATCAAACCTTTGCTGCATGCGAAAATACAGCATAGATAGCGTCTTAAAAAGAAAAAAAGCTTTTAAAGATCGTCTTTGCCAAATTTAGCTAAGTAAAACAACTAATCCTGAAGCTGATTTTTCAGAAAAAGCAACTGGCTATCAAACGTTTGTTGCATGCGAAAATACAGCATAGATAGCGTCTTTACTACATGCGCAAGCAAAATCAATTCCCCTTTTGCTGCATGTGCTCACACTGCAGACTGTAGTGTAGGCAGTCTTTAAACAATTACTTGGCCCCCACTAACCAGCCTGCCCACAAGCAGAAGTACATACAGCAACATCGGAAAAACTATGCCGCAGCATGATACCAAAGACTCAACAATCACCGCAAAAACCCCACGCTTTTTGCAGTTTCAGTTGTGATTGTAGCTACCCAGCGCATGCGGCCTCCAGACGACACACTTGAGGTGTATTTGCAGGGAATCAATGAGGGAGTGCATATTTCAGTGCTCTTAACGGGCATCTAATGTAAGAAGAATGTAAGCAATATCCAAAAAAGAAGGGAATGAGGTGGCTCCTACCGAGTGGAGAGAACGCTACAGGTAGCTACGGAGGTGTGCATGCAGTCCGCTGTGATGGCCCTACGAAGACAGCGGTTGTAGGATATTTGATTTAGAGAGCTCCCCCGAGACACATCAGGAATAGTTACAATTAAAGGAAGGCAAATGTACTAAACCGCAAAAGGCTGTTAGCGGACACTCAGCCAGGCCAATGAGCGCAAGATGTGCGCCATCGAACTTCCCCCCTGAGCAACCTTAACCACTCTCCCCAGTTTCATTTCTTCGGGATGATGAGGAGCATTTGCAGCACATGCTACGTGTACTGCAACTGCTACGCGTAAATATGATTATCTTCATGCAAGTAATGAGCTCCCACTGGAGCGTATCTGTGAGGTATCATACACAGGTGAAGTGTGATGGAGTCGGCCTAAAAGACTGCATATACTAGTTTATATATGCGTTATTTTCCCATTTCAGCGGGTACTTTTTGCGTCTGCGGGTTTAGTTATTAGTAGGTTTCGCCAGGCCTGTGCGAGCAAACGGTTCGAGGTGATGCCGTGAGATTATGCCAAATGCCCACGTGCTGCTACATGCTTTTGTGGTGTTCGCTTTTGAATCCCTTCTATCTCATCCCGCACGAAGTCAGAAGCCGCAAGTCAACATGTGCCTCTACTTGCAAAGGCATAGAGGAAACAATGTGCAGCTCATTCAGTATCCCCCGTCGCGCCACTATTATCAGTGTGTAGATGCAGAGGAGCATTGATCTGTGGTCGCGTACAAAGTAATTTAGTGCATGAAGTTAAACTACCATATATGAACCCGTTTTGCGTTGTGTCTTCCCTGTACCCACTGGTGTTTGCTAGCATCATCGAATCTACGCGGACGGGGTTTGATGAGTCTGCACATTGAGCAAATAAAAAGCATATTCTCTGGAAAAACTGGGGGGTTTACCTACGAAATGCTAAAATCTTCTCCAGGTCATGATTTCGATGGGGAGGAGCCAAAATCGGACATGCTGTGGCGTCAAACGTCCAATGGACGTCAACTACCGCTCGCACGCGGGAGGGAGCATGTACGTTTGGTTACTCCCTGCACTAGAGCATTTCTTAAGTACCCTCATATTAAATAAATAAGAAATTTTGCATAATTAGATATATTAAAGGCGTTGCTTGACTTGCTGATTGGATCCTTCCGTGGGCCCCGTGACCAAGCACAGGTGGCGGAGCGGCGCCTGGTAGCCGCTAGTGTACCAGCATGCCACCAATGGTCCATTCGGGAGACACCGACTCCCCGTGACTTTTGAGTTTTGTTTAATTTACTTAAAAATTGCAGAGGGGACTTAGTCAGGAGGGGCAGCAGAGACGGCGGCTTGCTGTCCCGCGGTCCCATCTTTCCGCTTTTTCTAATTCCGCCTGAAACGACGGCTTCTCAAGCGCCTAATCCAAGGCGCGCATTGGCTTTCAGTTTGTCTCAGAAGTATACAAAACACAGCAGGTCGGTGTTCCCTTCTACCCAGCAGATGCTGCCTCCAGCAGCGCTCCGGACATCGATGCCTACAGGGGCCTCGTGACCGGGCGCCCTAAGAGCAGGACAAACGCAAAACTTGCCCAGCAGTGGTATTGAGAGCCTGGGGATATTCCATACATCCCTGGAGAATCAAGGTGTCAGGCTAGGCTGCCTTAGTGGGAAGACCACTTTGCAACCGCAAAGGCGGAACGCAAGGAGCCCAGCATCACCATTCTACATGCTCCGTAACAGGCCAGTAGCCCTACCACAAGCCGCAGAGAACTGTTTCTGCCTTCTTCTGAAGGCATTGAGCCCTGCATAGGACCGTCAGGTGCTTATTGTCGTACAACACGTCGAATCCCGCGTGCATGAGGCAGTGATTTCAACGATGGCACTCGTTAAGCAGGGGACGGCCAAGGGCCGCAAGGCCAGACTGGTCGATGATACCCCGGAAGGCATGAACCTAGAGCCAGAGTCAGTGGAAGAAAGTATTAGAGTATGCACGCGTATGAGACCCCTCTTTCCAAAAGAGGTGAGATACTTGATGTGCAGGGAAGCGAGAGAAGCAAGCAACACAGGCTGAGGTGCCTCCAGGCTTCGCCCGTTTAACACAAATATGAAGGCGTCTTTGCAACTCTGCAAGATTCAACAACCAGTTGATGGGGTTGGGGTGCGTTGCAGGTGGAAAGCGGCCACATAAAGGCGTGGAAGGTGGAACCAAAATCGATGCAGTTGATAGTTGAGCCTCCAACGCAGGCGGAGATTGAAGAAAGCCGCCAGGGAAAGACGTCCGCATCGAAAAAGGTGGTGGAAAAGACGCAAGCGCAGAAGGACCAGGTGCAGCGATACTACGCCTTTGACAGGTGTTTCGATGACGAAGGTAGGCTTACAAAGGAGCCCTTCGAGAAGTTCTCCCGTCATTTGTTTTGCGAAAGTCTAGTGAGTGTGTGCATAATCATCGTAGAGTGCCTATACCAGCACAGCGGTGGCACAATAACAACAGCATCTCCCCTGCATGGGATGCGTGGGTTTATAGCGACTTCAGCAAGTCTTGAACTTGCACTTCCTGCTTTTGTACGCAGCGGAGAATGATGAGGTGTTCGCCTATGTGGCACGAGACATCGTCTTGGACGCCTTTAAGGGAATCAATGGATGCGTCTTTGCTTATGGCCAAACTGGTGATTTTTCTTATCATATTCCTTGGATACGGGTCCCTCCGTAATGCACACAGGAAGAAGAGGGGGTTCTTAATTTCCAGCCATACAAGTAGTTTTAACCTTGGCACACGTGCTTGTTGTGCCATATCCCCTTCTCCCGCCTCTGTTTTCACAATATATTTTATATTCGTGCGGCTGCTTGATTGTCACTGTAGGCTCTGGGAAGACGCATTCAATCATGGGCGTGGCAGAAGATCCCGGCATTTTGCCACGGTCCCTTGCAGAGTTTTTTGACTGCATGTCGGATTCCTCCCTGTTGAAGGAGGAAATGGAGGATGCTGCTGCTGAAAAGGAGGAAGAAACAGGGGAAACTCAACTCGCTGCAACAGAGTCCAGAACAGAGGGCCTAGAAGAAGGAGAGAACAGAGTAGGCTTTCTCCGTTTCCTGGTGCAGTTGAGAATCTATTACGCTGAGTGTAGATGGAAACATAGTGGAGCTCGATTCAAGTAGAAGATGAATTTCCCCGTACTGTGTCTGTGTGACGCATCTAAGGAATATCTCATGAGGGTTTCGTACGTCGAAATATACTTGGAGCGGGTTAACGACTTGTTGCAAGAAGGTCCCCGAGGGGGGGCTGTGGAGAACCTTGACGTCAAAGAGGACCCGAAGAAAGGGTTTGTAGTGGTTGGACTGCATGAAGAAGCTGTTGCATCTATGGAAGAAGTGATGAACCTCTTGTCCAAGTGAGCCCGAAAGTATTTGCCGAAGACACACCTCCACATTCTGCTTATTTCCACGAAAATAAAATATTCAACAATCATCCCCTGCAGAGTAATGCGGTTAAAACTAAGTTGTGACTCAAGTGGTGGCAGTGTGTGCCACTTTGTGAGTGAGACGCTTCCTTTCAGCCTCCCTGTTTGTACCACTTGTGCGTGCGTGCTTATTAGAGCTGAACAGCGGCGCCATTTCGCCAGGACCAACTTCAATGAAACTTCTTCAAGGTGAGTTTCTTACCCTGTGGTTATCCTAAAATGCATTGGCCAGGCTGATGCTTGCTGCTTCGACTCTTTGCAGGGGGTGAAAGGAGCTCACTCCTGCGCTCGTTGCGTGTTGTTATTGACAGATCCCATGTCGTTTTCTCGATTACGTTGGAGTCCACAAGCACTTTTGAAGACGGAACAAACGTCAGCCGGCGTGGCGAATTGAAGATAGTCGATCTGGCAGGCAATGAAAAGGCAGGCAGGGCCTCTGAAGGTGTGGAAAACGCCAAGCTTGTTCTTGAGGAGGGAAAAGCAATCAACAAGTCCCTTTTTCTTCTTTCGTATGTCGCAGCGGCCCCTTTTCAACTTGTAGCGTGCATCTAGTCTAACTGTTGATGGGGTTGGGCGACAGCTTCCACAGCAGGAACGAGATAGCGTGTAACCAGCATCCGGTGTTGTTAACCATTGCGTGAGTTTGTTTCAGAGAAGTCATATCCAAGCTGTCTAAGCAGGCACAGCAGGGAGATGACAAGAGCAAGAAGAAGGGGGAAAAGGAAGTATACATTCCTTGGCGAGACTCAAAGCTCACTCGTCTCCTTCAGGTATGCTGATACGGCGACTATGGCATAGCATTGGCAACTTGGCTAGTTTCTCCCAAACCCCACGGGAGAAACGTGGCAGCCTATGTGTGTGAAATCCATAGTACTTTTGATCTGATGTCATTCCGGTCCCCGCAGAAAGCTCTTGGAGGTAACAGCCGCGCCGCAGTGTTGGTGGCCGTCCACCCTTCAAGCTTGTACTTGGATACCTCTTTTTCCACGCTCCGCTTCGCAATGAAATGCAAGGAAATCAAGAAAAAAATCTGCGCTAACTTCTTTTCTCCAGAACAGTCTCTCATTGCGCAACAGAAGAAACTAATTGCAATGTAAGGCAGTGGTAGTTCCAGCAATGTGCGTAGCAACTGCGCCAATGTCGGTTGGCCGTATTTGCCAGTAACTGCGACGAAGTGTCATGCCTGTCCAAGGCTATTTAGCGTATGCGAAGTTGGGACTTGACCCTTTCCGCCTTTCTAGCCACTGGTTTGCTTTTCAAGTGTTTGGCGGATGCAGGCTTCATGCGCAGCTAAAGGAACTGTCGGAAGGAGGGGTAGTTCCGGGAGTCAATTCACAAAGGAATGCAGAAAACGATGAGCAAATTCAAATCTTGAAGGTACGTCATCCCATTGCAGCAACAAGGCTAGCAAATGGGCGGGGCGATGAGGCGTACATGCCCTGAGGTGCGCTGCGTGGAGGTATTTGTTGGGTGCAGAACGATTTGGAGAACAAAGTGGCAAAGTTTCAGCAATTTATCATAAAGGCGACAGCGGCCCCAACACAGGCGCCTTCTGGAGGGGGACTGCAGCGGGCACGCACCATGCGTCAGTAAGCCTACGTCTACTTGTGTGTTGCGGAAGTTCGGTTTCTGTAGATGTCTAGTGCTCTAGGATCGCTCGCTGAATAACGCAGGGCCGCACAAGGCTTGAGACATTCAATAGAGCTTATACTTCCTGTGCTAGAGGTCCAGCGCCGCTAAGCGGGATGCATTTTCTCCGGTGCTTTGTATACTCACCTTCAGGCCGTCTGCATTCCGAAGGATGGATACCCTGGCGGCTGCGCGCTATGGGCTGCGAGACATTGATGGGTTGAACCAAGCTGAAACCGAGGACCCTTCTGTGCGGGCATCCATGACGCATGCTCTGAGCTTGTTGGATCGTTTTGGCCAGGATATCAAGAGCGATGTAAGTCAACGATTGCACTGTGTATTTGCTTAACTCCACATGCAGGCAGACGCGTGCTAGATTGCCTTGTGCTTTACTTCCTGTTTATTCTGGTGTGGGTTTGCATTAAAAGGGGTACGGGAGTCTCCAATCTTTGTCTAGTGGAGAAGCTTCGGGAGGAGGAGTTCTGCGGTTTGAGACCCTGGAGCATTCCATTGAGGGGGCAATACACGAGCTAGAGTGTATAGATGACAACCCTCCTTCCGCAGGTGAGGAGTCTCTGAGTTGTGAAGATTCGTCAGCAAGTGACATTTCCGATCATGAGGCACCTGTAGAAGCTCATACAGAGGAAGGCGCGCCTCCTGACTCACAGCCAGATCCAATGACTAGTGAGCGCAAAACAAAACAACCCAAGGGAGCAAGCGCATCTGCAAAAAGCAAGGTCACTCGATTTAAAGGAGAGAAAAAACAGAAACAAAAAACTGCAAAAACGCCTAAGAAGGCAAAACCACCCTCTCCTGCCAAGGAGCACGTTGAGGTATCGCCTGAACCGCCTCCACCCACTCCAACGCCAGAAGAGCCTGTGGAACATGACCGCGACACTAGTGAATCGCGAAAAATCAAGGCCTTAGTCCTTAAGCAAAAGGCAGAGAGGGAGAACTGGGCTGCGAGGCTTAGAAAAGCAAAAGAAATGGGCCTGGAGGTCATATCAAAGGTTCTTTTGTGAGCCAGCATATCCAGAAATGGCTAGAACCGCATTACTCACGCTCGTGCTCTCCTAGATGATTTTTATAAAAGACTGCACAGCAAGCCAAACATGTTTCGGCTGTGCGTCCTCAAGTGCTCTGTAAGTGCGTTGCTGTCCCTATGGTTTCGTGTTTGCAGCCGAATGCAAGACGAAAAGGAAGCACTGGTCAAGTCCAAGAAGCGTACCGCGGAGTTGATGAGCCAGATTCGCCACATTTGTGCATTGATGCATCGCCTGGGGCTTTCAGTGCTTAGCACCGCCTCTGCCCCAGCAGAGGGACAGAACAGTGAGTTGCCTGCTCGAGATCAAGATAGCGAGTCCCTTCAGAGTTTCCTCGATCGTGTTAAGGAGAAGAGGGAAGCGGAGCCATTGAAGCTTTCTCTAGGCATTGGGGACCCTGTGGGCCCGACGGCCAAAGCCCAAGGCTTTCCTGATGTCGATCAGATTCGCCCCTTGGCATGTGCTGCAATCAGTAATGCCCTGTCGTAAGCTTGCTTATTTGGGGCATATAGCTCAGGGACCCAGCTTCCAGCACGGATCTGTAGGGGACTCCATGGCGCATTTTCCTCAATCGTGAACCATGGAATCTTGCTCAGACTCTCCAAAGCACATCCTTAGCATGCCTATGTTCTTGCGACCTTTGCCCAGGCGTGTCATGCTGGCGGAGGTATTAGAGAACACCCGGGAAGAAGAGGAATTTCAAAGGACGGGGAGCGATTCTGCACGGCAACCGCCTCTTATGGCTTTAGCTGCCTCGGTTGCATCCTCGGGAATATCTGCGGCAAATGATGAAGTGCGATTTCCTCCTATGGCTCAATGTTTAGGCACCGCCAGGGGCAGGTGCTGCTGGGCTCTTCTGCGTGATATCATCCATCAGTTTAGCCATTAGTTGCATCTACGGATCTACCTACAGTACACACCATATACGCATGAATTTGGGTTCAGGTAACTACTCCAAGGGTCCCACAAAGCGAGGAGGAGGCGGTCAGCGCGTTGGAATTGATTTTTACTAAAGCTACTCCTGCTGAGAGCAGCAAGGCAACAGTCGACGCAGAAACAGCTCAGGTGCGCCCCCCCTTACAGAGAAGCTGTGTGTCCTCAGAGTAGCTTTGCAGTAGCTTGAATAAAGAGAAGCTGCGGCTATGCCCACTGTGGGCTCGGCAAAACCGGAGGCTCCAGTGGCATTTTGCCCCTGGTAATTTACTTGTGTCTACGTTCCAGATGGTGGAGGGAAAAAAACAACAAACGCTTGAGTCCATTTTGCAAATCCTACCTCCTTGGGAGCAGCATATGCTGGCACTGCTGTACGAGCAGCAAGAGATGAGGAGGGCTCTCGGGCAGCTTAGAGACCACTTTGTGAACCGCCTTAAGGAAATCCAAGTCTCAGTCAAGAAGGGACTGGTATGTTCCAGGCCTTCAATCTAGACGAAGGCGGGAGGTTGCATGCGTCGTAGTGGCTTTCAAGACATTTCTGACTGCAGATGCCCCACTCAAATCCACTAAGCTAACGATCGAATGAGGATTTGCTTCGCTTCTAATATGCGTGCAGCTAGAGAAGCTTGAGCTCACCGAGCATTGCGACAGAATGCTGGCTGCCCTATGGAGCTTCAAGGCGGAGCTCACTGACTCGAAGTCGCCGAATCGAGTCGATGAAGACACAAACGCAAAGTTTGCAAAACTGATGGCCAAGCTTGAAGAGCTTTCGATTCGTCTCGCTGAACGGGACATCGACTACAAGCTGCTCTCTGGTAGGGTTCTTTCACGGGCCCAGAAGTAGAAGTGCCTCTCTGGTGATGACGGGCAAATATATCTGGCACTGCATCTCACTGAGCAGTCAGAAGGCAACGTGCGTGTTCTTTACATTGAGCAGAGGACTACTTGGCTGTCAAACAGGAGAATGCAACTCTGCAAGAGACAACACGGAGGCTGAAGGAGGAAAACAGAAGCCTACTTATGATACCTAAGACGATGACAAATTGGGAAGAACTTAAGGGCTATGATGATGTGGTATGGCACGTGTGTAGATCGGACCGCATACTCGAACGAAAAACTTTGGGACTTGGTGATCTGGAAATGGCATGTCTTGATCACTTCTGTGATTCCCGCTTTTTCAGGAGAAGAGAGCTTTGGCAAGAGACGTCCAAATGCTGCAGGGCTACGCATCACATTTGCGCATGAAACTCGAGGAAGGCCGTGCTGTTGAGCTTGACGTGCGGCGACTTAACCAGGCTCTCTATGCGGAGCTTCTTGCTGCGAACACGGCAATAGCGGACTTGCAGGATCAGGTCAAATTCTACACCAGTGTAGACAAACGAGAAGCAACTATTCTAGAGGTAAGTTGCACTGTGGTGAAGGCCGGTTCAAACGTTCAGTGTTCGTCGGCGTAATCTAGTCTCCGGGGAACTTAATTGCACATGCTTTGGAACTATCCGCACTTTCCCAGGAACAATTAGCTGCGGCTAATCAAGCGGAAGCGGAGCAGAGTGAAAGAGTTCGGGATCTAGAGGAGGAAATTGCGAGCTTAAAAGCGCAGCTTGCAGCAGCGCTGTCGAAGCCGGCAGCTGAGGAACCTGAAGTTGAATCGCCTGCTGAACCCGCAGAAGTGCTTCCTGAACCAGAGCAGCAGCCGCCGGCCCGACGCTCCGTGAAGAGGAGCGCGCTCGCAGCGAACGCCAAAGGAAAGGCAAAAAGTACTTCCAAGGGTGAGTGTGAATTCTGAGTGCACTATTAATGTACGTGGGTACGTGATGTCCAGGAAAAGCAGCAGAACGCGTTTTTAGTTTTGCTGCACTGTCGTGGCGGTGGAATTGATCTCGTTCCACCCAGTAAGAGTGTGCGCGCTTGTCCGCTAGTCCGCTCAGCGAGAAGGGTAAGTGTGTTTTCCGCTCCCTCTTTCAGCTCCTTCCGTGGCCGTGTCTCACGTTGCCGCCACTTCGCCCGCAAAGCAGAAGCCCTTGGCCAAGCGCAGCACCACAGCTACAGCTGGTATAGATCGGGTGTCGGTGAAGCGTGTTCCGCGTGCCCCGTCAAGAGGGAGCATTGGGAAGCCTGAAAAGCCCAGTGCGGCGAAAGGTGGGGAGGGCTCGAGACTCGTCAGGGTTGTTGAGCCAGAAAGCCACTCCAGCCCAGCACCCACTCCGAAGGCCAACTCCTCTTTACACCAGGCGGCGTCTCCAGCGAAGACAGTTTCAATCAGGCTTCCAGACGACGATCCTCCTCCAACCCCAGATGCTAATAGCACGGCCGTCGAAGCACCAACGAAAGTCACAGGAAGGGCTCCAGCTTTCACAGGTGACCCCCGCAATAAAGGGCTAACCAACATGATGGCTGCGCTAAGTGGGCGGAGGCGAAAAGGTGGTGGCGCTTAAATATAGTATCTACGCTTGCCACTCACAAATACATATTTTCTACTGAACTGATGTCGTTGGATTCCTGCACGGGAAATGCTAGTTACGGTGAAACGCTTGTCAAGCCGAGTTTGCACACCCAAACAAAGCTAGTTGCTCTATTCAGTGGTAGAGCAACCCAATCGCAACGTTAAGACTGGTAGTTCCCAGTCACCGTTTTCTAGACATCGCCACACCGAAAAGGGTGTTTTCCAGCCTTTTCAGGGCAGCCCTAAGTGGCAAGATATCCGCCTGACCGGTTTCGCGTGAGATGCAGAGCACGCGTGAAGTGCCCGGCGCCCGTAGGAAGTCTTCTTTTATGATTAGCTGGTGCGGAATCCCCACAAGATCTGCATGCGACTGCATTTGACGAAGCGTGAGGCCTTGCCGATCGTCCAATAAGACGTCCGCAGGTCCTCCTGCTAATGCCGCAGTCTTGTGAAGGATTCTGAACAAGGCTTTGCCTAAGCGGGCCGCACGCCGCCCGTCATTCCAGCGAGCGGCAGGCTGAGGTATAACTACAACACAGAAAGGTGCAACTTGCGGTGGGAACAATAGGCCTTTTGAGTCTTGATGCCTTAGTGCCAAGTGCGCCATAAGTCGGGAGACTCCAAGTCCATAACTGTTCATCAGAGGCATCCTCTGTGCACCTCCAGGATCCGTGAAACGGGCTCGTGCCGCTTTGCAATACGTTTCGGGTAGCTGAAAGCAGTGCGCAACCTCCAAAGACGAACCCATTTCGACGCCTTCCGCATCTCCATCGGAAACACCGCTTCTGCTTTCGTCCGGCGGATGTAGTTCCGGTACTACTTGGTCACTGCCAAGAACGTTGCACACCTAAGGCACTCGCAGAAAAAACAAGGTCCACGAAGTGTAATATCCAATGACTGAATGCAAAGCAGGGACCCTGTAAAGACTATTCGCAGTATTACTCAAGGAAGGTAACAGAGGGCTTTCTCACGTGGTATTCGTGGCTACAAGGGCCCCCCATTGTACCAGGATCCGCGCGAACTCTGAGGAATGGCCCTGCTCCCACCCGTGTCAATATTCTCCGAAAGCAGTCATCCATTTTGTGGTAAGTAGCTTCTCTACACAGCGCATCTTGATGAAAAGAATAGACTTCTAGCATGGCAAACTCACGAGCGCGAAGACACCCCGCCCTTGGGCGGGCTTCATCTCGAAACTTTGGACCTATTTGGTAGAAAATCTGAGGCAGCTCTCTATGGCTTCGGATGCCACTTGCTGCCAGCCACGCGGCTGCTTCCTCGGAAGTTGGGGGCAGAAAAAATTGCCGGGCACGACGATCTTGCACCCTGTAGAGAGACGGCCCAAACGAGCGCACTCGCTGCAGAGAACAGCCACAGATGAATCAGAGGCATTAAGGTGTGTGATCACATTTATGTTCTCCGCCCCCCCCCCCCCCCCCCCCCCCCCCCCAAGTAAGGAAGGATAGCGTATATCCGGGGTTCAATCGCTACCAGGGAATAACTGAAGAGTGCATCTCTGGGCTGGCACTATAGCAATGCTACCAACACTGGTGGGGCTTACATCAGAATTCTCCAACCATTGGATCGGCATGATGTTAGGTAAAGATAACGGTGCAGCTATTCCTGCAAGTTCTTGGTGGCAGATAGCCTCAATCTTTTTGAGCACGCGAAAACCCAGCGGCAAAATGCAAAACAAGCCTGAAGCAGCTGCCTGCACCAGACGAGCCTTCTCGAGCAACTGCCCTGCAGAAGTAGCAGCAGCGTTCCCGTTATCACCATCCGCGAAAGCACTTGCAGAGTCGTTGCCCCTTCCCACAGCCGGCGGCACTGAGTTGCGCTTGACCTCCGAGGTGCTGGGAAACGCCCCCCTAGAACAATCATCCTTTGCGGAAGACGAGGGGTGTTCAACCCGGGAAGACATACCCCACTGCACATTTACACTGCCGGGCATCATCAAGCTGCTCGCAAGACAAGCGCGAGGCAAGCCACCGCAAAGAAACTCCGTACCTGCATGTCCAGCGTTCCGAGAACATGCGGAAACGGAAACATTGCAGCGTGAGCTTTCTTTACATCTTATGGCTAGTGGATCAAGGGCTACCACAGTCTTCTTTGAATTGCGCGGAACACTACGGTGGAGTTCTACACTGAGGCAACGCGCATCGTTTACGAGAAACGCAGCACAGTGTACGTGGTTAGCAAGTCCCAGTGGGGCTGCGGCCTCTCCATGGAGCGAATACAGAATATGAGGCGCTAGGGCAAGAGAATGCCAGCTGCGGGGACGGGAGAGCGCAGAATGCGTAAGACAAGGAGTCAGCAATGAAGGCGCGTCGGTTTTCGAGGTGTACTTAGCAGCGAAGGAGTGACCCACTGCCCCAACAATAAGGAGAAAGAAAGCAAATGAAGTCCATGGCAGCAGCTTCTGGGCGAAAAGAGAAGACCAGCTAGAAGATGAGTTCCCCATCGTTACCTGCGGCACTATGGAGGTGACCACTGCTAAACTCCATGGTATATGAGGCTTGTTGAGGGCTCATATGCCGCCTTTCAAAGAAGCCTGTGCAGCCCACGCCCTCCTAAGGCTTTGATAATGTATTTCTGAAGTTCAAATACAGTGAGCCCGCCGCAACTGCCAGAACGCCAAGCAAATGCTCCTGCGCCCCGGGCAAAGGCCATGCAGACCATCATCCCGAACAGATCCTGTGAAGAGTTTTAAAGTATGATTAGGAAAATATTCCAGATAACAACTGACTAATAGTTCAATCGAAGAGGTAGAGTGCAGCGTGCGGAGCATCATTGCCACCACTTCTGAGCGTGAGTCAAGGGCAAGAAGAGACCGCATGCAGCCGTTCACCCCCAAGGGTCGTGCTGTATCCAAGTTAATGTTGTCTTGAATTTTTCTAAGACCAAGTTGATTCTGATTAAAGTTTTGGTTTTGTGTGCCCCAGAGGACCACCCTTGCTTCCCAACAAACGCGGCGAACCTGGATTTGTATTGAAACTCGGACACATACCTCGGGATTACACACAAACTAAGACCATTACCTGCGAGCAAATGAAAACAAAACCAAAGAAAGTCGCTTTTTTCCACATTGATTTGGGCGTTGGCGGTGCAGAGCAACTCATTTTGCAGACTGCTCTTCAAACACACGCAGTCCTTGCGGACTCAGGACGCTCGACGTGTACAGTGGATATATTTACCTCTTACTTCGATAAACACAGATGCCTCGAAGCATCAAGAGACCGTGAGCACTGATAGGATGCCAACAATCCCTGCATGTTCCACAGGCAGACAGGGAAGGTTAACGAGGAAGGCAGCGGGCCCTGGCTACAAAGCCGCCATGTAGATTGTTTGCTGTCGGCGTTCTTCACGCTTGATGCGGGAGGGCCTGCTGCTGCATTAGACATGTCTTACCAGGTATGGATGGAACAGATTGCTGCTTAGTTGGGACCATAACCGCAAGCAGTATAAATTGTGAACCCTGTGTGCCCTTTTCAGCGAGGCTAAACATACGTGTATTTGGATCCTTTCTGCCGTATACCATTATGAGACGGTTTCGCGTCGCTTGCTCCATCGTGCGTATGTTCTACCTTGTCCTTGCCGCCATAGTCACAGGTGGGTGGTGGGCAGCCCCTTTTGTTTTCCTTCGGAAGAGCCACCGAGCAAGCGGCTTAACGCCCAAACTGTTCACGTTTTTTACAGGGCATGTGGGCTACGACCTTGTGTTTAATGATCAAGTGGCAGCAGTGAACCCTCTTCTCCGCTTGATTGGTAGGAAGGTAAGCCAACAACGATGCCACACCTTCGTCTTGCATGCCGCGAGGATTTCACAGCACAGGCATCCTTGCTATCCTGCATGCGAATTGTAAACTCGGTTCCAGATAATACAAGGCTGACTTTTGTGTTCTTAATCGCCTTCTTCATCAGGTCATCTTCTACGGTCATTACCCTGACCTCTTGCTCGCTAGCCGCCAGCCATCGCTTCTGCGCCGGTTGTACCGCTACCCCTTCGATATGCTCGAATCCTTGACTACTGGTAACCTCACAAAAAGGCAATGCGTGATACTCGGAACCTAAGCGCTCTTGACACCGTTCTTTTCACGGTTATGCATAAATTTCGTGCATGCGCATGCATGAATACGTGTGGCCAGATAAGTAAAATAATTTCACGCATTAGCATGTGAAAAAAGTGACTAGCACGAGAACCAGAGGATTGATTTCTTGTCCTACATGGTTTAAAACATAAATGACCGAATGTTTCGAATGTTTCAAGATAGTTCAATGTAGGAATATCTGAGGCTCCAACTGGAACTTACCAGATCAGGAGTCTCTCTACCTTTGTGGAGCACCATCACCACCAGCTAGCTTGTTTCGATTTAAAGATACCGTCAACGTAGCGCTTCGATTTTGTCCATATGTAACCGGCTTGTAAAGCATGCGTAACACCCTCCTTTTCTGGCAGCTGGGGTTGAATTTCTGTGCTCACGAGTTTCCACACTACTGGTGTGATGCGGAACTGCAACACAGGAATGTGCGACATGGTGCTGGTCAACTCCAAATTCACGGCAGAAGCATTCTGTCGAACAATCTCATCTTTTAGGTGCGAACGCCGTGAGTATGCATTTTGCCATGTACACGTCAGACACCTTCAGATGGGTCACTTTTGAAGTGTAGGTTCTGCTGTTAGCCAAGCATTGAGTTCCGATGTATTCTGTCTTTATCGTGCAGGAAGGCCAAGCCCCGTGTTTTGTACCCGCCGGTTAGCACGGAGGTGGAAGCATTCCAGCTGAAAGGCGGTAGTAGCGACTCCGATGCTTCCTTCAGCGAGCTAGAAAGGTAGGCGCTCCGAGGACTGCAAACCATTATTGTTTAAGGTGCGGGGCATTGCTTTCTTTGAGTCAACGGACTTCTTTAGCATAGCAAGCGAAGTGTCCTTGAACCGTTTCTTTACCGTGCGCATGCGCTTATTCGCCGTAGATTTGATTTATCAGCTCCCTTCGTGGTTTCGCTAAACCGCTTCGAAGAGAAGAAGGACGTGGAGCTTGCAATTAAAGCCGTGGCAAGACTTCCGCGGCAGATAAAATGTAACTTGATTGTAGCAGGTGACTCGCCAGCCCTTTACAAGTGTTTGACGTAGCATTGGCCCACACGATATCGTATGGGTATTTTCCTGTGAGTAGACGCAGACGCTTATTCTATAAAAAGATGACAAATCTTGACAAGACTAGGCAGCACTAGCGATGTTCTCTTGTTGTGTGGTGGGTCCTGACTGCTTGTAAAGCATGACAAACAGAATCTCTTTGGAAGGTGGCGCTCCTGTATGCTGTAGGAGGGTTCGATCCACGCTTGCCTGAATGCAACGACTATTTCCAGCGGCTCGTAAAGCTGTCGAAGGAGCTCAACTTTCGTGTTCTTGGTTGTGAAGATGTTGTAGAGACCAATGCACCGGCCCTAGACAACAGCGTGGGGAGGCGTTGTATTCTATTCCTAAAGAATGTGTCATGTTCGTTGAAGCTGTTCTTGTTGAAAAGGAGTGTGTGCATACTTTACACCCCTCACGAGGAACACTTTGGCATTGTGAGTGATGCCACTCTGTCGCGTCGTGCCCATGGTGGAGCAGGGGCCGCACTTTCGAGCAATGAAGGCTTTTGAACACGTCTTGGTCATTTCGGAGTGCTCAGTATCGCGTGTTCTTGGACCAGAAGGCGTGGACAATGCAACTGCATGGGTGTATCCTCTGGGGGGTTCGTTTCAGGTGCCGTGTGAAGCAATGTTCGTCGGTTGTCTTCCCGTCGCTTGCAATACAGGGGGACCCCGAGAAACCATCGTCGACAGAGAAACAGTAAGGACTCTAGCACGAAATGTTTGCTGCTTCACTTGCCTTCGTGATGCTTAGGAACGTGAGAGCAAATGCACAGACCTACGTCTGCACACACGTGAGCGCACAATGACAGGATTGTTTAAAATTACTTGCCTCATGGGATGCCTACAGTGTTACTTGAATGCTGCTATCGTGCTCAGGGCTTCCTCTGTCCGCCCACGCCAGAGTCCTTCTCTGCCGCCCTCAAACGCATTTTATTGCTGTCGCTTGAGAATCCTGAAGAACTGGCGGTAAAAAAAACAATGCAAAGAGCTGTTTACCACAGTTACTGCATGCCAGCATGCCTCCCGTGACACAGATGCTGATGCACATCAGTTGGAAGGCCAATGCGTTTGCGCAAATGCCCACAGGCACTGCGTTCCAAAGCTCAAATCCATGCAACAAATTGTTTTTCACCAGGTATGAAAGCTGCTTCTATATCAGCGTCCCCTGTATGCGCCCGCTGCGCAGGGCCCCTGGGCCACAGTATTTCTTTTGCGCGCATCTAGCATTTCAGCCTGCATATTTGGCTTTCCGCAGATGTCTTTCGCCGGTCTCTTAAAGCCATTATTGAAGACGTCACAGGACCTTGGGATGGTAGCTCCTCGGAGCGTCCCAAGAAAGTCTAAAAACAAGACGCACGACTCACCGCAAAGAGCGCACTGACTAGCACTACTGGAATACAGTGAAAAGCGAAAGACAAAACATTTTTTTCAGTTAAGAATGGCCCCCGAATGGGAAAAGTGCCAGACTCTATTCTTGTATATCCACGATTTCTATTAAAGCGTGGGGTTGGTTCCCGGGGAGTCCATTCAACAGTTCCGGTGTAACACTTAAATGTACAATTCATACTTATGTCCACCTTGGTTTCATCACTTTCTCGTATACTTCCTAAAGGGAAAAGTTATTGGTCAAGTAGTTTTAGCACTTCAAAATGTGTCCCCCACAACCTGGACGGCATATGCGCCCGATGGGGACAAATACACCAAGGGTTCTGGGGCGCATGGTCCACTGTGTTTACAACCACACTATTTTGCACCAGCCTGTCGTGGACAGTGGAATACAAAAAAAGACGTAATATATTCTGCGAGGTATCGTAAACCCAGCACCCCATTTTAGAAACCCAAAGGAGCAAGCCTGCGCTTCATTCATGCAGCAGAGCCGTACCCAGTCAACGCATACAGCTGCATGCCGTTTGGGCACATGCAGCAAAGTAACATTTCAGCTCATGGCAAAGTGCAGGGAGGCCAAAGCGCTGGCTCCCTAGAGCAACTCGTACGCCGCCTTGACATCTTTGACTGCATTGGACACAACTGGCCCGGCTTCCAATAGCAATTGCTGCTCGCTTAATAGAGCCTCAAGCCATTCCGATAGTTTTATCGAAACTTCTCGTGGTACTTCTTCTTTTGTTTCTTCAGTGTCAGATGGCCCCATCACTGAGAGCCTTCCCCCCAGAGCTTCAGGATGGTCGTCGGACTGCGCGTGTGTAGGTTCAGAGGCAGGCCCTTTGCCAAGTCCGAGGTACGTACGGCAAGTTTCCAGATCCGCCTTAAGAACCGAATCAGAGAGGGGCTTCTGGATATCCGCCTGCATTTCCTCCAGTGCGCTGCCCAAGCGGAATGTCGCTTGGCTGTCAGAAAGCGGATGCTGCAAAGCGTCTAAAGCGTTAGCAATACTCGTTGCAGGGGCCGCGAACTTGTCGGTCGCTTCCAACAGGAACGAAACGACTTCACCCACCTTCAAGGATATTGAGTCTGGATTATTATAGTTGCTCAGTAGCTTCACAGCAGTATTCTTCTTCTCCAGTGTTTCATTCCTGGCGCTTGCAAGGTTTGCAGAAAGCTCCCTTAAAACAGACTGCAGAACCGAACTACTGTCCACAATCGTGCTGTAATGGGGCTCATGAAGATCATCTAAATCATCTGGTCCGACAGCAGCTTCATCTTCGGCTTCTTGACTAGGTTTGTTCTTCTTCAACGCAAACGGCGCACCCTCCCATGTATTCCATGCAAAGGCAAGCGCAGCAGCAGCTATTGATGCGACCAACAGAATACCTGGGGGGAAAGCGAACTGAAATCTACGACGTAGTCGACTGGCTTCGGTGGACCACTCGACCAAAACAAATGGCTCTTCGTTCAGTTCAAGCGGAATGTTGTATGCCTTATTCGGCTTTTCGGCGGCGTACTCTACTGCCGGGTATGCTGCGCCGGCGAGCTTCTCATCCCAGTCCTCACCAAAAGCCTTGCCAAGAAGGAAGAAAAGTGTAACGATGCTGAGCGACGGCCAGCAGAGGAGCTGCGATACAAGCCTTCTAAGTCTCATTTCCCCACTGACGAAGTGTACATGGATTGCCCTGGGCCATGTAGTCCCCTGATTCATATACTGAGCTCTCTACTATTCTCTGCTAGTTCAAAATCTACAGTTGACTGGCCAATCCTGCCTCTGTCTGCCACACAAAAGTTGTCGAGCGGATCTCCCGAACTGCTACATGGCGGTCGAGGCTGCGATATCTTGCTTCCCGAAGCCGTCTGGCTACGTCAGGCTGTTACAGGTACCATTGCTGTCAAATTTGCAGAAATGGTGGAAATCTGCCACCTTAATGAGTCAAAATGTTGATGCTGTAGAAAGCCCCATGTGGTCGAGGGTCAAACTATCAGCCCCGTGGATCTCTTGGGGGGTCCCTGGAGTAGCTTCCATTCACACACAATGCATCTCCAGCTGCTGCAGTTAAAGCTATTATGCAGTTCATGATACGAGTGGTGAGGCCAAAATTGGGGCAATATTGTGTTTAATTGACGCTGCCGTGAAGATTCACGGATCACGCCAGCCTGGTCCAGACCTATCCGCGAACTTTATCTGTCCTCAGCGCGTGCTCAGGGGACTGTTTCCTTTTAATTTGAACATTAATGATAGCCGAATATATCTGTGCACGATCTGTGTGAACAAAGAAGCGTACTCACTTGCGGCCACCGTGAGCTCATGGCAAATTGGCAAGTGTGTGCACCACTCAGGAGAAAAAGCTGTCCCCCTTACTTTGGGTGCTTCCAAATGCCACACATTCTCATATGTTAAGTAGCCGTTGCATGTGGCTTCTCCGTATATGGGGCCGCAGGTTGCGCGAAAACCTATTCATGATACCCGGTGAAGACGGCTTCAATGGAGTCCGGCTCAGCTGCCAGTTCAGTGCTTGTCAGCCCTTTGGCAGTTGATGATGTCTTTCGTCACCGAACCGTCCCTGAGGTGCAGGAGCTGCTCCAGCAACTCCAGCTGCAACAGGCGAACGATGCGGAGGAGTTGCGTTCCCTTATAGGTGTTCGGTACCTTTCTTTTCTCGAGGGTCTACCGGAGATTACCCGCATGCAGAAATCTGCTGAGGCGGCTTTAGACGATGCCAAAAATTTCGGCGCTGGCATACGTCTCCTTGCAGACTCGGGAGACAGTGCTGTACCCGAAATGGGGGGGCAGCACTATCCTCTTGAGAACCAGCAGTTGCGTTTGGAGGAGATGCTACCGCTACAGAATAGCACTCCGCTAGATGAGTTTCTCTTCTCCTGTGAAGTGGACGCTTCTGCGTCTGGCGTTTATGTTCCTCCCTGTAAAAGTAACAGGACTGAGCCAGCTTCCAGGCTTCGGGCTTTCCCATGCTTGAAGGAAGGGCAAATGGTGCAGGGCCATGCAGAGTCACTTCGATATTTGCAGCAGCAGCTCTTACTACTGCCCTCTCGAGTGTGGGAAGCTGCCAGGTGCCAGAAGTTCCTCGAGGCACTACGGCTCATCCAGATAGAAGGAACACAACGGGCAACTGCCGCAAGGGCTGCAGTTCGTGAACTCCAGCAGAAGCAGGGGTTGAAGCTGGCACAACAAAATTTAGAACGGCAGCTATCAGGTTGTTGGGCTCTGGCCCAGCAGGCAACTCGCATCTCACCCTCTCTAATTGTCTCGTTGCGTGCCCTCGCATTGCGTCAACTTGCGTCTCCTGAATTGCCACTTCCAGTGGCAGCCGACGCGGCCGCTGCAGCCACGCTTATATACCTCCTGGAAAACAGGCCTCCTGTGGGACAGGCTTGCGAGAAAACAGAGAAGATGCTGTGCGAATCAGCAGCGAAGTGGCTACTCGGAGTTTTCTTCTCGGCGCGCGTAGAGGCGCTGGAGTCCATCGTGGCAAACAGGAAGCGAAATGGGGAGACACGGGCCGTGACTTCGTCGGCGCCTGCAGATCATGAACGAAACAACCCTACCTGTTGCTCACACACACTAGAGCCAGCAGTTGACGCAGCAGAAGCTATGTTGGTGGCCTTCTCTGCCTCTTTAGAGGCGGCACTTTTCCTTTTCTTCCCCGGGACAGCGAAGAACCTTGATCCAGGGGTTGCCGATATTTCAAGGGGAGGAATGCAAGTCCCTTCTGGTGTAGCGAACGCATTTGCAGTGGCGCGTGCCGCGGAGGCTGCATTCAGTGTTGCCGATATGCTTGACTCATCCGATGTTTCGTGGGCACTTCGGACACTGCCAGAAGTCTTTGCTGTGTTTTCTGGGCAACCCTGTTGTCAAAACGGCAGCAAGAGGGAGTGGAGGAGCCCTTGTTGCTGCGATATCAACGGCACATTGTGCCCTAGAAGGAGGATGAGCTCTTTTATTGAACAGTGGAGCACTCCGTTACGGGAGCAGCTATCTCTTCTCCCCGCAGAGGACCCTCGGCGAAGTCTCAGAGACATTCGCTTCTTGTGGCTAAGGGTGAGCTGCCTGGCAGTACCTGCCATTGTTTCCTAAGCCAGAAAAAGTGATAGAGCCTGAGTTTGAGCCCGCGTCTACCTGTTTATTTGTGTGTGTTTAGCTTATGGAAAGGCTTAAAAGGCGAGGGGCTGGGTGGGAGCTCCCCACAGGCCCGCTCTTTTGGGTTTGCGGAGCTCGTCCTAGCCATTCCCTCATTCGCAGTCCGTCTTCGCCAGAGCATGACTGGCCACTCTGTGATGGGCCTCTCTGTCCCGCCACTTTGGCGTTGCTGGATGCCCTTGGGGAATCTTGCAGCGACGCTTGTATTTCCATATCTGAGAGACGTGTTAAGGCGCTACCGCTAATTAGCTGCCACACGCTAAACGACGGTACGTAGGGAGTGAAGCGCTTCCGGGGATTTACGCGTGTTGAGCCGTCGGAAGGCTACATTCTTCCTATAGGTGCTGCAGTGAATGAGAATGTTGCTGATTCACAGGAGCTGATGGGACGTCTACGCCTTTAGAAATTAAGGGCACGCGTCCTCAAAACGCATTCGAGGAAGACCTTTTTCATCATCTGGTAGACATTGCCGATCTGTGTGGCGGGGCGGACGGCCCGCAGGAACTCCGAGCTGCTGTAGCACTCCGAGCTGCCATTGCTACCTCCTTTTTACAGTCTCTAGCTGAGTGTACTTCTCCCTTGGCAGGCAGGGCGAGCGCCGTGCTAGCAGCAAGCGTTGATGCACAGTCGAGCGACGGGTACACACGAGATAAAGACGCTTATGCAGCACTTATCCTGGATGCTCGGAGGGTTGAATGGCTGTTTGTGACTTATCGCGAGGCAGAGAGCCTTTCTAACCGTGTAAGTTGTAGACTTCATTTCTCTCCTATGTTGTGAGTTCCTTGTCTCGGCCGCATGCTAGTTGCCGCACTGGGTGTGCAAGTGTATTCTGACCCTATTAGAACTGTTTTTGCAGGATGATAACGTCGTCTTAGGTGAAGTTCCGAGTGCCTGGGGGCAGAAACCGGAGGTATGTCTCATGAATTTGGCAAAATTTGTATCTCGAACGTTGCTTCCGTAGGCAGGTGGTTTCGCTCTGCAGGAAGGTCTTGGGAATATTGTTGGATACGGATGCCATTTCTGCTGTTTTAGGATTCGAGTGGTGCTGACTGTCGACGGCGGCTTGCCCTATTCCTTGCTGAATGGATTTCGTCGGATTCGCAGCAACAAAATTTTCCAGGCATACGCCTAGGAGGAACCAACAACGAAGACAGGACAGATGAGACAAGCAACTCCCAAACAGTCGAAGTGGTTGCTGCTGCCAGGGCTGCCGCGCAGTCTCTCCTTCCTAGCCTGTGCTCCTCCTCATTTATTGGCTACGCCGTTGGGTTTTGGCCCTTTGTGAGGACTTCTGTCGAGGACTTGCAGAAATCATGGCATTGGCATAGAACAGCATCGGCTAGTTTGGCTTATGAAGGTAGCTTTTAGGAATTCCCGTTGGGTTCTACTTCGATGCAGGCAGCCATCCTCATGAGTTGCACTGAGAATTGATTAATACGATTTTGCCCGTTATTGTGCACTGCCACACTTTGCTCTTGCTGGGCTTGTCGGTGGTTTCATCTCAGCCGGAGTATCTACTGTAGACATATCAGGAGGTGCTATGACATTCTTGCTGGAGCTGAACAGACACATCGCATCGGTCTCGCGGAACTTGAGGTGAGTGACTGGATCATACATGGTCTCTTATCTCGTAGGTGATCTGTACACTCTCCGAACACTATCCACTGGATAGGTGACTCAGGCAACCTATCCAGTGGATAGTGTTCGGAGACTGTGCAGCGCACCAGTTGCGCATCTCCAGCTCAGAACGCCTGCAGTTTTCTGTGTTTTCTGTGTGTGTGCGTGTATTCGATGTAGAGTGGAGAGTATATCAGACTCACCACTGTTGTGCTTTGCAATAAAAGCTGTTGCCGCGGAAGCAGTCGCGGCGGTAGCCGTTGCTGCGGTTGCTGAGACGCAGGGGCAGCAGGAAGGGCAGCATGCGTCATCTCAGAACCACTTACTGCAGTTACTAATTGACGTTGAGTTGCTAGCCGAGGCCTTAGATGAGCCATCGCCGATACAGCAGGCCTGCTGGCCTTCTAGTGGCTTTGGTGCTCTACCTCAGGCACTCCACAGGGCAGTAGAGGTTGGGCTGCGCGGCCGGCGATGCGCAGAGGCGTTAAGGAGCACGGCGGAGGAAGGGCGGAAGCGGCTTCAGCCATATTTTGCGGAACTGCTCCAGTGAGGACTTACCCATATGCTGCGATAAGTGCTGCTGGGATAGTTAGAGGGCACCTTTCGGCTGCATATGTGATGTGTTCACCCTGGCATCCTGCCGCGTGACTTAAACTCTTCAGGAGACGATTGGAGACGGGGTTCACAGCGTCCAGCTCCCTTATTTGGGCTCTCGTACCTCCAAGAAGCTCTGAGCTAGGCCGCCTAGCCAGCGTCTCGATTAGCAGCAAAGACGCTGGGAACGCCTTTCAACTGCCACTACTTGAGCCACGTGAACGGCTGTCACTTTTACCTATTGCTCCACTCCCAGGTGAACGTCGTGTTCAGGGCGGGAGGTTGTTTTTCCCCAAGTGTGGATATGCTGCAAGCCACCAACGAACAGAGCCATAGCTCCCGCTACGTTGCTGCTAGCGAATAACACTACGTTGTGTGAATTTCCCCAATATTGCGTCCCCCTTTGCATTTGCGCAGGTTTCGAGGAGGTATTGCGCCCTTCGTCCTACAAAAAGTGCGAAACAGCGACCCATAAGTCTGTTGCTATCAATGCAAAGGCGGAAGGGGAACAGCTGCAAACGCCAAAGGACGCGTTAAAACAGCTGCACAGGCTTAGGCTGGATGATGGTATGATATCGGCATTTGCTTAACCGGAATATGTGACGTTAGATGCGGCACCATAACTGTACAGGCGAATTTCAGTGAGATTTAGTACTGTGCCTGGATGGTACCAGCGCTACAAATGCGTTATGTACACGCTTTTGTGGCTTTGTGCCGCAGAAGGTGCGTTTTCATGCTTCTGTTGTGATGCTGTTGCCCTGCAGCGGTGGACTCCGTATCCCGCGGTTTGCAGTCTTGGCTGAAGCGGGGCTCTTCCGATGCTGAGGGCTCAGGCCTTTTTCCGTCGAGGTCAGGAGGTGGTGCTTCTTCCGGTGCAAGCAAGGGTGTTACAGCTGTTGCTGCCGCTGGTAGTGGATTAGCAGAGGCCTGGGCTAAGCAGGTAGGGCATGTTAGTGCTCTGATTGGCCACCATGTCGAATCAGTGCAGAGAGCTTCGCAGGGAGCGGGTTCTGTGCAAAGGAACGGAAAGCAAGCCGCTGCAGACGCACCAGCAAGCGTAGTTGCCGACTAGGAGTGTGACTGAGCGCATCCTTGGGCTGCCGTTCAAGACGGTCGCCCCCCCCAAATGGGATGATATCCTCTTTGTAGCGCCGAACAGTTAGGCATTGGAGCCCATTAAGAGGGCTTTGAATAGCTATATTTTGGTAGACACCGTGTTCCCGTCCCAACTGGTGTAGTATAGGGAGGAAGGGTTAATTCAGATTCCTGAACGCGGTACCACTTGCTGAGCAGGAGTCTGAAGATAGTAGCCTCGAAATACGGGAATTCCGCTAGAAACGCACTGGGCGGCGGGACGTTGCCACATGCGCAGCCTGTCTGAAACCTGCAAAGCTGACTGGGAAGGTCGAGACCAGCTCGCTCCTGTACTGTATTACTTTAAATGCATTCAAATCATGCGTAAAACGGTCACTGGCATGTATGTAACGCCGCCTCTGTATCAGAGTGCAGTAATTATTAAGCACTTTAGAGTGCCTGAATGCACACTAGTAACAAGTTCCGCGAACACACACTAGCCGCGTAGGGCTGCCCCTAGTTAGTAGCAGCCTCATGAAGGGAGGGTTTTGCAATGGCGGTCGACGAGATAGTCGCTTCCTTTGCGCGTGTACTACGCTGTTCCTGCTCAATGGCTGCTGCAGCGCTGATGCGCGCATTTGTCCTTTCATCTGTGGCATACCTTATAGGCGGCGCGACTTAGACAAAATGCGGCCATAGTTTAAACTAGAAAAAAGCGAAGGGCCTATTCGCCTCATATCCCAGGGTCCTGGTGGACCAGCAGAGTGCGTATTGCAGACTTCACTACAGAAACCTCCAGCGCCCGCTCTGCACTGCTGCCGGCTGGATTTCTGGATATGTCAGGCAGCACGACATCTTGCAGTAGCGTGATAAATGCCTCACGAATATCGCTCATTGACCCAAGGCATTGAAAATACGATACTGCAGTTCGTTTCCAATCTCCACTTGCTGAGATGGGTGAGGCTGCCGCTGTAGGGCAGCAAAGCAGCTCCACGCAAATCTGCAAACGCGACAGCATGGTACATGACGGGAAAGCAGTATATGTGCTTACTACCAACTTATCTACGAACGTCATAGGTGGCAGGTAAATCGCACACAACGTACGGGTCAGCATGCTGGGAATCTATGGGACTGGTGAGTGTTCAAAACTGTCTAAATTCAAACCATGTCAACGCCATGTCAACAAGCACTTCAGTTAAACAGATGAGCAACTTCTCGACTTCAAATCATATGAAAAGAAAATACCTCGCGAAGAAATATCCCAAGCTTTCCCGACAGTCCCATGGGGCCCTGCTTTTCTCCTGCGCTGTCAAAATTCAAGAAGCGGACGATGCGCAAATCCGTAACATGCAGCCGGATCTGATAAGCAACAGCATGGCAAATGGGCAGATAAGATGCGCCTGCGCAACCGAGCCCCGAATTTGGCCACAGCAGTTAACATAATGCTTCATACAGCAATCCAACCTGTCCTACGAAGAAAGGCCGATCGCACCACAGTATCCGGAGTTATGGTGTATTTTTCGTGTTGCTTGGATAAAGTAGCTTACCAGGTATGCAGTAAGCTTTGCCAGGTTAAGTAGCCGTCTTATGGAGAATCCGTGGGCCGCAGAAGCCTGAGCAGCCAGTCCCCTCTGTATGGTGCGGCGGTACCGAGCCGCTCCTTTCTCGCGCATCATGAAGCACTTGCATACAGCTTTATTGTCATTTTGCGCCGATTGGCAGCCGCAAATGCCACAAAGACGAGAAAGAACCATCCCGTAAAACTGGTTGTAAAATTTTTCTTGCAAGCAGCACTGCATAGCGACAGCAACAGTCTGAGTTATCTGCAAAATACGCACAGCGCAACATGGGCCCAAGATCATTGGTAATGGACCTTGACGTTGTTTCAACTCTGTCGCTAGCGTGACGGCCTTCTGGCTGCTTTTGAACCGCAAAGCGGCGTTGTCCAGTTGATGACTTTAACAGGAAGTCTGCAGGCTCTCCATTATGCTGCACCCATTGCATATTGCTGTTTCGCTGGAAACACGCGTACAATGGTTTTTTTCATTGACATATGGCCGTTGTTCTGTAGCAACTGAAGGGCATCATCTGGGCTTTTGGCTGTCACAAAACACTTGAACAGGCTCTGTTGCAGCTCCGTGTTGAACCTGGGTGCAAGCGCAATTAACAAAGCCTGGTATGACCCTGAAGCTGAGGGTCATCCTCATATATAGTATACTCAGGGGTAGATTTTCCCAGTGCTCTAGGGCTGCCAGGAAGCCGCGAGTTACGCTCACAACAAATTGCATCGTAACTTCTTTTAGCTCCATACCTCAGAAGCGCTGCCTGTTTACGCATGCTATTTGCCGCAGCTCCACTTGCGAGTGCGTCTGGAGCACTTCTAAAATCTCCTGCCTGTAACTGCTGCTGTTCCTGGAAATGAGCAGCGGCTGCTGCTTTCGTCGATAATTCTGGTCGCTGCCCGTGTTCCAATTCTTCCCATGATCCATCTATCTGGTACTGCGTGGAGAGAAAATTGGGACCGAAAAGAGTGCTGCTGCAAAGCCAGCGCCTGCAACACCCAAAGCATGACGCCCACAAAAGTGGCTGCGGGTACGAAATCCTACACACGCACATGCACACACTTCCCTAGCAGGTACAGGCAGCTAAGCCTTCAATCAACACCTGTCAAGAACACCAAAGCTAGCCAGCCTCAAGCCAAATGCCTTTGCAACCACCCACCTCATGGCATTCTGCGATGCCTTGCCGAGCTTCAGCCTTCCTTTTTGTTTGCCACATTTTAGCTCCTGCAACTCTAGAAGTAAAGCTCGCAGACCGCCTATAGATGCACCAGCAAGACACTAGCTCGCCATATAACTGTCAACAAGTATGATTAGCGTCTGATTGCAGGGGCAGACGGCATTTGCTGCTTATGCACTGCGAAGTTTGCCGTATCTCACCCGCTTCAGCTCTGTTTTCCTCTAAAACTGCAAAGCGTTTTGACCGGCAACTTCCTTGACGCTGCACGAGACATTCAAGCTCTTTCCATGTGCTGGAGAAGAGCGTTGCGTCATCTTGACGGAGCTTTTCGCCTCCCAGTCGGAGAAGCAGAAGCAGTAGCTCTACCCGAAAGTCTGACAGCTCCATGCTGTGCTCCACATCACTGGAAGCATTTCGGAGTCCAGAAACTCGCCAAATTAGCTCCACAAACAAATGTGGTGAAACAAAGCCGAAGTCGTACAAGCAGCAAACCCCCACGACTGCATGGCGAGTTGTTAACGAAGCTGTGTCTGCCACTGCAGCGTTTTGTTGCTCACACCGTTCCACCAAGGCCCTAGGAAAGTGCTTGGAGAAGCAGACAGCCAGTGATGCCAGGAAATCTCGACAGAGCTGAACACGCAGAAAAGGCCACATAGACTGGCGAGCTCAGCGGATTGCTGCTCTCACGCTGCAGCAAGGTAAGCCCACCCAGCCTCTGCGTTGCACTCACATCAATATCCCACATCTTCCCGAGAGCGCAGCACAGAGCTGTTTGGGTGGCAATAAGCGAATTAGTAGAAAAAGGGCTGTGTATGCATGTGTGCATCAGCTGTTCACACAAGAGCCCCCGCACGCTGGCAGTATAGGCACTTAACGCCTTGGTCGCTTCGTGCTTGTCTTGGAGTTGGCGTTGAAGCTGCAGCAAGATAGTACAAGCCGAAATCAAGGACAGCCCTCTTCACCACCCACAAGAATTGCCTAAATCCCCCAAGGATTCGAAATGAGAGGCACTGCTTTTCGTTGCCTAAGCGAGCTTCAGCCCACTACTCACGTCAGCAGCGTTTTGCTGTATGGCATGCAACAGCCGCCGAAGAACAGTATCCACGTTGTCTTCAGAAACTCCATTCAACGCGCGTACGGCTTCAATCTTAACTGTCTCCAGGGCCACCGCACTTGCGTCTGTGTCGGAGCCCTCTGCAGCTTCGCCGCGGCGGTGTGGGGCCACGCAGACCGTAGAGGCAGCTGCGCCCTCCTTTTCTTTACGCTGTTGCACAGCCGTTTTTAAACTGGGCCTAGATGATTCGAAATCCAGAGGCGCGTTGCTAGACACATCAGAAAAGCAGGCGGATCCTGCCTCTGAATTAGCAGCCCCCACAGATGCGCAATCGGATTCTGTCTCTGGCCCTCCGGTATCGTCCCACTCTGCAGCGCAACAAATGCAGGCGGCAACGAGGGCGGATACAGAATCAAGCTCAAGCTCCGCACACAGTACCACAAGTCCCCTTCCATACGACTGCGCTTCCCTTTACTGAGTATTTTTCCTGTAGTTGAGTTCGACGTTCTCTGCCTTCACCAGCGCTCACCATCTGATTTGTCAGGTTCACAGCCCTCGGCTTCCTCTGTGCCAAGACCCTGCAATCAAATGACCAACAATTCCCCCGCAACTGTCAGCACTTCAATGGCATAAAGAGCCCATTTCTTCGTATGCGCTTGTACAGGTATCAAAATAACTCAAGCTGAATGTGAGATGCCACAGAAAGTGAAGCTCACTAGAATGTCGTCCAGCACATCCTGCAGCTCTAAGTCGAAGCCGTCCGCCTCCAGCTCCTCCCTCAGTTTTCTTCTTTTCTTTTCCCGGGCCTCCTTCGTTTGACTTGAACCACTTCGGCTTATGCCAAGCCGCTTTTCAAGTATCTTCAGCTCCTCACGAAGCGGGTCTTGGCTCTGGTGCTGCCTTCGTTTCTGCTCCTCCTTCAATGCCGCAGCTGCAACGCCAATACTTTCGCAGTCCCCATACACTCCGTACCCCGTGCGCATATCACCGGGAGCTCCCACTTCATTCGTTTTACCGAGCAAAACGCTACCTGCAAAGTGAGAAAGCCCAGTGACATAGAGACGAAACCGCATAAAAGGCTTTTGGGGGTGGCAAGCGATCGGTCAAGCTGGGAACACTGAATAATCGCCACTAAAATTCATACTAATGAAATCCTACTCAGAACAGCATCATTCCCCTTGTATGCATACAGGCCACAGGCATTCTAGAGGCGCACGCTATCCTTTGGTCTTTCTGGGTGGTGCATTGAACCAACAAGCGTTCTTCTGCCTTCCTGCTACACTTCTACAGAGCAATGCGGTCATTGGAGCAACTATATCTATCCATGCAAGCCTATTAAACAGATATGGCCACCAATTTAAACCACTCAAGTATCTACAATGCTGCTGTTGTTGTTGCTTTCTTGCTGCTGCTGCTAGGAAGCCCCTGGCACCCTCCAGCTGCTACTGCACTGAGTATCAAAGAACTGTCTGTAGGGACAGAGAGGGTCAGTAAAAACATGTGGCCCTCGAGTGTCACGCTTACAGCCTCCGTTAACTGGGATAATAGCCCTAGCCTGGTTTTCGCTGCCCTCCTACAAAACGAAGCCACAGCAAAAGCAAGCCCTCTGCTTATAGACGTCAGTCGATCATCCGCGAGCAAGTCAGAGACGACTGTTCATAGGATTGTATGAACGAAGCCACGTCACGGAATAAACTGGTTTCCCGGCAGTGAAGGAGGGGTTAACTCGCAAATTCACTGGGGCCGCACCAATATGTCTTGTAGCTCTAAGTCAAAGCCATCTGCTTTTAGCTCCTTTTTCAGTTTTTTCATTGCTCGAGACGATTCTGCACAACCCATTTTGCTTCGCCTGATGCCTAATTTTCTTTCAAGTATTCGTAGTTCACGCTGCAGCGCATCGTCGTCCTGCCGTTGCTGTTTCTGTGCCTTCCGCACGCCTTCAGCTACTTCTTCTGTGCTGCCCCTCTCCTGTAAACCTCCAGAAGCCGAATGTTTACTGTCTACGATGCACCTCCCTTCCTTATCAGCATCTGTGAGCCCAACTTCCGATGGCCCCGGAATTCGTTGTTCCATCGGGCGTTCATCCTTTCTCCTTCCAATAGTGTGCTGCTGGCTATTTACAGCATGAGCTTCCCGTTGCATTCGTTGCTTCTTCTTCAGCGTCTGGTGTTCTTTCTTGTTCTGCCGCTGCTGCGCTCGCAGCTGCTTCCTACGCTCCTTGCGTGACAACTGGTGTTGCCTTGCCTGGCCGTAAGTCTGCGATGCGCCGTCCGCTCCTGAGGCACGGAAGTCACACAGTCGTCAATGAACGCTTTGGACAGCCCGCAAGCCGACCTGAACGTGCCATAAGATGAAAAATGTAAGGAAGAAAACCAATTTTAGACTTGCCAGATGATATGCCATTAGAATCCAAGGCGGCGTCAGTGTCCTCCAGATCTACGAGTTCTTTGCGCAGAGACGAAGGTATCCGCGTGGAGCTACGGTTTCTTCGAAGTGACTCTGTTCGGCCTCCCCGCATACATTTTCTTGCAAACCCCATTGCCACGTAGTTCCACCCTTGGGCTGCAGGCGCCAGGAGATAGGACGCTTCCAGCTCGTGGGGCTACCAATTGCCCATTTAATCAAGGAATGCAAAGGGTGGTATAGCTGAGGCTGGAAGGATAGCGCGTTCTTTGCTTGGAGAGAACTAAGCAGTACTCCAGCATCGATCGCCAATGTATGCCAGGATGTGGGACCGCCTTATCCACTGATTAGTTCACAAAAGTACGTAATACCGTAATGTTATAAACTTTTTAAATAAGCATGCAAATAGAGAGTAATCGATGGAATAAGCGTAATTAATAGTACACCAAGTGAAATTTTGCCGTTGTGGGCTCCCTGCATGCATGATGGAACACCCGTTCAGTCGGCTCACCTGAAAGGCGTCATAGGGTTCTTCTAGGTATCGTGAAGCACGTATTCTACTTCGCGCTTCTGTTAATATGAAAGGCGAGCCATCAGAGTGAGCTTATATGCAAAGGACGGCAGGTATTTAGCATTGACAGCATGCGAATGAGGCCAAAACTGATCCTATTCTCCGTTGGCCGCTCCCCACTGGTCAGAAATTAGTGGGCCAGGGGGAAGGGGAAGGGGAAACTGGGGTTGCGTAGGAATGTAAAATGAGCGTTTTATATGCAATTTTGTTCGGGTTGCTTACTTGGCATCCTACTGGACAGCCTGAGCATCAGCTTGACCACATCATGCTCAACCCTTACATCTGTGCGCTTGCGAAGCCAGCCGTTCGTTACCAGTAGAGACCTGTGCCGCACACAGGGGGCTTTGCCATAGCTAAGCTAACCCAGTCAGGAGAGGGTGAACCCATCCGTATCCCTCTGCTTGCACAATTGCGAATCCTGTTGTTAGGAGCTTTAAAAATGCCTTAGCTGTCCTAGGGCTGCGGCATCTGTGAGGACCCACGTTCTCTGATAGCATTCAAGTAATGAGCACGTATAAATGTGTTCGGCAATATGCCAAAGGCGGACCGAGAAAACTGTTAAGATCGCTTCCTAAGAAGTGCCAAGATGAGGCAGCGGCAGGAGGTGTCCTTGCACCGCTATGGATCATGAACGCAGGACCTACCATAAACATCGCTTTCATATACTGTATCTCGCGCAGGCCGAATGAATATCTAAGAAGCAGGGGTGATTAGTGTCTTTTCTTAAGGATATATGGACACATGAACACATATATATATATATATATATATATATATATATATATATATATATATATATATATACAGAGAGGGAGAGGGAGAGAGAGAGAGAGAGAGAGAGAGAGAGAGAAAGATAGATAGATAGATAGATACATAGATAGATACATAGATACATAGATAGAGAGACAGGTAGACAGATAGATAGATAGATAGATATAGATATAGGTATAGATATAGATAGATAGGTAGATATAGATAGATAGATAGATATAGATATGGATAGATATAGATATAGATAGATAGATAGATAGGTAGATAGGCAGATATAGATATAGATAACCCAACAGTGTTGCTGTCACCCACTGCCTAGCAGTTCGTGCCGCCTGTGCTACGTGGTTTTTCTGCTAGCTTGGTGGTTTGGAGAATCCATAGGATTTCGTATCACTCCCCACGAAAATCAGTAGTTGAGAGCTATACTATTAGAGAGCTATATTATTATTATTATGGAAGAGCTTCCAACCCATGTAAAAGGTAGTGGATGGGCCTAATATGCATACCCACCAGCAATCACACTTTCCCACAGCTCGGCACCTCACGCTTTTCCTGAATGTTTTCTGGACTTTCTGTCCCAGTGCAGTGATTGTGCAGGTTGCTGAATGATCCCACAGTGGGTACCGTTTCATTAGCATGTCGCAGTCTTCTGTGGCAGTAGCATCCGCTCGTGCACGTAGACCAGACGCGATAACTATGCGAACACAAAAGAGACACATATTTGCCGAGCGCTTTAAATGATGAGAACCTTCCGAGAGCTTTGATCTGGTAAGACTGAATCGATGGCAACCAAGAGCGGCACCGCTAGCATGCTTGCGCCGCGATTGCAGGCTGTGTTGTAACCTAGTAACTAAACAACGGCGCGCGGGGTATCGCCGAAAAGGCTTGGCTTCAGCTAAGCAGCGCTAGGTCGCTCTCGATAATTGCAAGTTACTTGGTGTAACCAGAGTCCTCGAACTTAGTAGAGGACCGATAAGAGCTTCAACAGAGTCAAAAGTTGAACTAAAGAGTTCCCAAACTGCACCTGCCCTCCCCTCTAGTGTCCAGGCCACAGGGGGTGAAAGACTTGGGGCTGGTAGGGACACGGGCCAGTGTGCCATGGGCGGCAACACAGCTTGATGCAGCTAGTGCTGCAAGGTAGCTCCACATGCACGCACAGCCAGTACTCCTTTGCTGCATGCGCTAGCACTGTAGAGTGTGGTGTAAACTGTCATTAACACTTACTTAATGCTCCATTGTGAGCCTTCAAGTAAGTGGAGATACCATGCTCATGCAGCGTATCCTACACTTGGCCCAAAGAGAAAGAGCTGTGAATTATTAGAGGGCACCCTACCTCCACTGTTCGTGCCACCTTGGGCTGCTGCGGGCTGTCGTGTGCTGCAACACTTGGTCAAACTAAAAACAACCGCCCCCAAAAGGCAACTAATCTTCCTCTGCAATCTCCAGGCTTCCTGGGGAAAGCGGCACAAAGGCGTGTGGCTGGTGCGCAAAGGATGCAGCTTGCCCTGAGTTCCAGCAAAGCTTGCAGCGACTCCGGCTGCAAGTCAACTCAGCAAGCATGCGCGCACCCCTTCAGTGCATGCACTAATGCCATGCACAATTGCTAAATGGATGAGTGGACCTGAGTAACCTGCGTGCATGCAAGCATGATACGCGTACCAACTGCAGGCTGACCATGCCATCGCAACTACCATAAAGGCGCATTTGATGCCGAGAAATCTGCTCTTACGAATGTAGTTGATGTTTCGCCAAATGGGCTCATTAGAAGTTCCAAATGGACTTTTGATGCGCAAGGCTATTCAGGACTTTAATTAGGGGGCAATCCCTTCCCATCCGTGTACATGGTTGTGTTTATGCGGCAGCTCATCCCGCCTAACGCTGGTGTGACGGTACTGCTGCCTGCATAGGAGATAAGTCTGGTGTCATTGTCTGTCATTTAAAATTCCGGATTTTTGGACGGTGTGATTAATTAGTTAGCTATTCGCGTTTCCTTATCAGTACGATCGTTTTGCTGCCCAGTGGTTTCGTGGGGCCAAAGAGGGTTGGTGGGGTCGATGGCTGTTCCACCAGAATCAAACACTAATGTTTCTTAAGAAAGCTACCCATACACATTACCTCCTTTTGTGCGAGAAAATGGATTTTGATGAGTAAGTATAGGTGTCTGTTCGGCTTTTTTCTCCTTGCCGTGCGGATGAACCACCCACGCAGGGAACACCTTCACGGGCTTCGGTGGTTTCTGCAGCATCTAGTCTAAACAATTTTTTCGCTAAACGAGGAAATAAATTGTCTTTTATGCCTTTTTGGCACAGCCTATATGATGCGACCAGACAGGGGATCAGCTATTATTTGTCGAAACTCTGTAAACTTTTGAGGAGAGACACTGCAGCAGGACACAGCAGGACTGCATTTGCGGCTGCACGTCAGAGCAGCGGATCAGGCAAAGAGTACTTTATTCCATCAGAGAATATCTGGCGCAGCCGCGAAACTAACTGAGACTTTAGGGCGTTTGGGGGGTTCTCACCGCGTGCTGTGTTTGCCCTGCCTACAAATGAAGTTGGCTTCGGCTCTTGCATTTCCGCCAGCCGGATCCAGTGGAGTCGCTTAGATATTCCACTTGAGCCAAAGCGCCTCAAGAATTTGCGTGCTCGAAGCTGATAGATTCCTCGAATAACCGCGAGGCGCACTTCCACGATGCGGCGCGTCCTCAACCCCAAACCTCCGTAGGTGAATTTAATCCTTTCTCCACATGCATCAAACCACCTGAATGATACAGCATAATTTGCTCTTATCGTCGTTTGCACAGTGTTACCTTGTGGCCTGTCCGTAGAGAGGGGGATGCGGCTACCGGCCAGGGAGGTGAGTCCGCTGGAACTTCGCTATGCCTCGTTAGAGCTCCATTAATGCCTCTTCTGACGGTGGAGGCTGGGTCTTCTATTTTATTCAAACCTTTCAAAAGCCCCTTAAAGGGGCATCTTCCAGGCAAGCCGTGACGTGTTCTTCGCGTACCATCCCAACCGGGGGGGAGTGATGCTCCAGAACAGCTACTGAGGGCTAAAGAAATCGTTGTGGACACCAGCGATTAGTTAGAGATTAATTTTTCGAACACACTGGAAATTCGTTGAGGTTCGAAGTGTAAGAGGCATGTGGGCTCGCAGGGTGCAGTGAAGAGTCCCTTCGAAAGACGCTGGGGATCCGCATGAAGCGCTCGGCGTGTTTCCTAACTAACACCAAGCAGTTCAAAAGTCCCCCTCCTCTTTCTGCGGCCAACCCACCTGATGTGCCTGCTGGCGAGCCTCTCGTTCTTTATGAACCCCAAGAAGCAGGCCAACACAAAGTGGAAGTAGACCCCATGCTGACGCGGTAGGTCCATTGATTCTAGAGATTGTTATCAGTTGGAAGTTCCCGCCGAGTCCTTAGCAACCAGTTTTGTTCGGGATATATAGCGCATTTGGTCTTCTACATGCTGGCGTGCTTTCTGTGGATTTCGATTGGACTCGCCTGGAGCACCATGCAGCGCAGATGTTTGGTACTGCTTGCCTAATGCGGGACATAGGTGGCTACGCGAGCATCAGAGGGAGGGTGTGCGCTTTGTATTTGAATGCCTAATGGGCCTCAAGGACTTCGACGGCTACGGCTGTATTCTTGCGGACGACATGGGGTTAGGGAAGACACTACAGAGTATAACAATCCTTTGGACTCTACTGGAACAAGGGATTGACGTAGTACCAGGCAAGCTGGCAGATATTGTACAGCAATGCAGCTTCACTATGCAGGTGGATTCAACTGATTATGTGTAAGGGGAAAACAAGAGAAAGGGCGGGGTTCTATGGTATGTTATCGATCCATAGACGCCAGTTTGGCGTCGGGGTTAGAGAGCTTGTGCATCTGATGTGCTATTGCCTCAGCTGCAAGGAGAGCTGTAGTAGTGTGTCCTGCATCTCTGGTCAACAACTGGGCTGCGGAGCTGCAAAAGTGGCTGCAGGGGAGATGCCCGTGCACTGCTGTAGCTGACACCTGCAAAGACAAAGTTGTCTCGAAGTTTGAAGGCTTCAAATATGATCGCCAGGTATGGGAACGTTTTTATTGCATGCGTGCTTTTGTACTCGCTATGACGATGACCAGTAACAGCGAAACACGCGAAGACCCTCTTGAACTTTGGGTTTCAAGCTGTCATTAGCGTCCACCCTGAGGCCTACGTTGTGGAGTGCCACAACGTGGACTCACAACGGGCAATTTGATTCATTGCAAGTGTCCGCGTACCTCATGAGCTACTTTCGCTTGGTGCTTTCAGGCTGCTTTGCTTCTTATGTGCTGCCTGATATGTGCTCTTCATCTGAACGCCTTGGTTGAGGCCTGATACCGAGGCCTTCCTTTGTGCGTGTGTCTGCAGTCTCGCGTGCTCATTGCAAGCTACGAAACATTCAGGGCTCACGCACATCGCGTTGCATCCGTTCCAATTGATCTTATCATTTGTGATGAAGCTCATCGGCTGAAGAACGACAAAACGAAGACATCTGTAGCCATTAGCCAACTTCCTGCCAAACGTCGGCTCCTTCTTAGTGGCACCCCCATACAGAATGACTTGGACGAATTCTTCTCCCTAGTATCCCTCTGCAACCCCAATGTTCTTGGTAAGGACTCTGTAACAGCTCTCCGTTTTCTCTAGGAAAGCGCATGTCAAGTTTGTCGAGCGTTAACTAAGACAGCAACTAAACACGCTTTAGCGCATTAGCTGCATGCACCTGACAATAAAACTGGATGATTACACGCTGCTGCGCGTGAATGCTGTCCCCCTTATTCAATGTGTAGCGTTATCCAAATGAACTGGAATATTGTTTTTTGCGCTGGAGGCTCGATTACGCAGGAGATGCGCATACATTTCGTAAACGGTACGCATCCCCAATTCTTGTTGGAAGAGAGCCTGGAGCGACGGATGCTGAACAGGAACTGGCAGCTGAAAGACTAACAGAACTGTCTTCCATCACGAACCTTTTCATTCTTCGACGCACCAATGCCCTTCTTGCAAAAGTACTGCCTCCCAAGGTCATCATCGTGAGTTGGCCTTCCTGGAATCAGTTGTGCACGAACGTCGGTGCGTGCAGCCTAACCAGAAGGCATATAGGCTTCCTTGGTAAGTTGCATAAGCGCTGGCATGTGTGCGGGCCCACTGTAACAGAATTTGTTCTGCAACCTCACGCCACTACAAGTCGCCTTCTATCAAGAATTTCTTAGGTCTAAATGGTACGTTATTCCTGCCATGGGAAACGCAAATGACAGCCCCCCTGTTCCGAGTGCCATGAAATGCATTGCTCCTTTTGATGTGGCTTGACACCGTTTAAGCTATGCTACATTCTAATCCTCCCCTATCTCGGCAGTGATATACTGTAGAATAGTCTAGCCGTCTGGTGGTGCTTATGGCCTGACACTTAGCTGCAGAAAGCTGTTAAACGCAGATGGGAGCGGCGGATCTTCTGGCGTCACAGGGAAGGTCCTGTCATCTATACAGGGACTTATGAAGCTTTGCAACCATCCAACCCTTGTTAAAAACCAGTCACTCCTTCTTACGGTACGTGAACTGAGTAGATGTAATATTGCATTGCGGTGCTCTTGGAGCACTGCTTCCGCCGTAAATGTATAGCACTTTCTTTTGGATAGTGCATTATGATGCTTTATGCTTGCCCACCGATCTTGTGAATATTACCTAATGTGGTTGTAGGCAGTCTTGTTGCCAGAAATAGGCTCACATTTAGTGCACTTCCCTGAGGCATTTAGAGAAGCACTGGGAACTGATCTACCTTTTGACCGCACTGAAGCCTGTGCTTGCGCTACTGCTCCGCTGTCTTCGTCTTTTGCAGGGATTCGAGAAATGTGCCAAGCTCTTCGAGGAGCTAGACATAGAGGGCACAAAGGCGCGTGTTCGTTCAATCCGGCCTGATATGTCCGGGAAGATGCTGCTTCTTGCAAGGTGAGTAGCCTCTTTACGCCATTTCTCCATCCACAATGCAGGACACTCAATTTTTGAGCGTATATGAAACGCGCTGAGAGGTGATCCGTGGGAAACTGTTGCCAGTGGCGGTTTGTCGCCAAGCACATCTTACCACCCCTGTACGTCATGCGAGTATCTGTGTTCTTTTTACCCATCAGTACGGCAAGGTGCAAGTGTACATGGCCAGCTCTCATATCATAAGTTCTGGTGTTGGTGAGTTCATTGATTCTGAAGTTTGCGTGAGTGTATTCAACAGGTTACTGCATGCCATCCGCGTGAACACAAGCGACAAGGTCGTCCTTATTAGTAACTATACGCAAACTCTTGACTTATTTGAGCGGCTGTGCAAGGATTCTGGTTATCCTTGTGTTCGCCTGGACGGCTCTACATCCATAAAGAAGCGCCACGATCTTATCACCGTATGGCATCTCTGTGGTGCTGCCTGCTGTACATCGCCTCCGCTTGTCGTTAGATACGATTGTTCCCCCTTTGCTTGTGAATTTTTCGTGTGCAGAAGTTCAACGACCCTAGTGGCTCGGCAGCTACGAGTTTTGCGTTCCTACTTAGCAGCAAGGCCGGAGGGTGTGGCGTCAATCTAGTAGGCGCCAACCGCCTCGTTCTCTTCGATCCAGACTGGAATCCGGCGAATGACAAACAGGTATGCATGCACTATCTGGATAGGCCTTTTCTGCCGAGACACGAATGCAGTCTGGCTAGCCCTTAGCCTACTTGTTAGCCACAGGCTACTAGCACAAGGCGGCGGAAGACGGTCGACTGCACTGGCGATCATGTGAATCATTGTCTTGCAAGGCGCTGGCTCGTGTTTGGAGAGACGGCCAGAAGAAGACTTGTTATATTTACAGATTTTTCAGCACGGGGACCATTGAGGAGAAAATCTACCAGGTCAGCTAACCTAAGTGCACAGCATTGTGAGAAGTGGAAGGCTACTAAACTGTTGCACAGTCCCGGGTGATATGCCTTGTGTATTGCGGAAACCTTTTGCAGAGGCAAATATGCAAGGACGGCCTCAGTGCGATGCTTGTCAGCGAAGGGGAAAACCAAATAAAGGACTCGTAAGCAATTTCGTGGCTCTCATGAGAGACACCGCCGTCTACAGAGCAGCCTTATTCCTTAGGCATCTGATCGGTGCTGCCTTTCCGTTGGCGTACAGGCTTTCGACGGACATAGTAAAAGACTTATTTCAGCTTCGCGAAACGCGATCGGACACACATGACATGCTCCAATGCCAGCGATGCAAACGTGAGGCTGCACGTAGCGCCCTCATTGCGGTGCGACGGCTGCGCCCAGCTTAAGGCACACTGTTAAAAGCCCACAGCTGAGGCACCGGCCGGCTCGATGGGGGCGTAGTAGAGGATCTGCAAGGGGTCTGCAGAAAACGTGGGGCTGCTGCTACGTGGGCAGACTACTTTTGTTTCGCATTGTTGTAAAGCCGTGTGAAGTGCTGTGTGCAGCAACTGAACAAAGCGAACCGCTGGGGATGGTGCCACAGCTTTCAGATGGCTTTGAAGAAGATGGTAAGGGGCAGTTCCAGTAATGTATCCCCCTGGTTCGTTTACCTGTAAACGGAAAGAACTCGTTTATTTCTGCCTTATTATGTAGCGTCCCTACGCAAATGCCTGCTAATTTAACCTTAGCACTGCTTAGCCTTACGGGAGGTATTTGGCTTTGTTTCTTCTAGAGATAGGAGGAAACATACTGTCGCGTAAAGACTCGTCGACTCTGCATTACGGATGGAAATGCACCTTCGCGTTTTTTGTTCAGATCTCCTCACCTGGGCGCATCACTCGGATTTGAAGACAGTCCCTGATGCAATGCTGCTCAAGGCAATTGATCCAGAGCAAGAGAATACTACGGAACATAATGTGGTTGGACCAGGCATTTTAGGGGATGGTGGAAGCTCTGATAATCTGAAAGAAGTATCTGGCCATTTTCAGCCGGTCTCCTTCGCGATGTCTTGCAGAGTTGAATTTAATAAAGAGTTTGAAGAACTTTCGGCAATCAACAAGGTGGGGATGTGCTACTTTGATGTCACTGCCGAACAACTAATTATGTTGTATGGATCTGATCACAAGTTTTTTCTATGCGCGTAGCTGCAGGTGGAGTTTCGGGAGGGGATCATCCGGGATAGATGCCTCCTTGCACAGCTCGCTTAAGAACCTCAGAGCGCACAGCGATGCATGGCATCGTAATAATGTGAAATCGTCCACATCGTATGGTTGCGGCGTTCGCAGGCAAATACGGCTGAAGCATCTGTGCTGAAGAAGACGAAAAACGGAGCTGCATCTGCAACTGAGGCTAAACCGACTTCAGCAGCATCTGCTCATCTCCAGGGCGCCGCAGGCCCACCGACGTCTTCTTGTTTAACGAGCGCTCTGGTTGCAAAGCCTGTTTGCCCGAACAATTCTGCAGTTTTTCTGGACGGCGAGCAAAACGGCAGTGGCGAAGCATCTGCCGCCTCGCACCGTGCAGCCCCTCCCGGACAGCCCATCAGTGATGACGACAGTGTATCGAAACTTTCTAGCTCTAGCGAAGGCACTACGACAAGTGAAGATGACTCGCTTACTGAGGATTCAGATGCAGCGATGGAGGATCCGAGCGACAGCGGCTCCGATTAGTAAAGCTTATATGCATTTCCGCACGCACATCTGCCCCTATTTTTGTCCCCACCGTACGAATATGCTGGGGGGTTCAAACGCTATTACTGCAACATTCTTTTTCTAAGGCTTCGCATTTGCAAATCACTGGGCTCAGGCAACAGGCCACTGAAAACCAGCAACGATTAACAGCAAACCAGAAAAGCTACAAAGCTCAGCTATGTGGTGCTGAGAGTAGAAGGGCCGGACTTGTCAACAAAGCTGCTAATGCGTGACTTCTTTGTCTCTACTCTGGTAGCTCTTGATTCGGCCCAGAGACAAACAAGATGTGCAGCATGCATGTGTGATGCGTAGACGTTGCCGTTGCGTAAGCATTGATGCCACGCGGCAGTCGGCTCTGCAAAGGCAGTTCAAGGGCCAACAACTACAATGGCAGCTTGTTGCGAGAGTCAACACTGCGTGAAGGGACGCAAGTGTGCACCGGGCGGCCACAGACGCTTCTAGTAACGGATGGAGTTAAAATATGACTGTGCGGCAGCAACACGCCAGAAGCAAACTGGAAGGCGTGGTCACCTGCTTAACGTCACTCGTGACTACTCATGTTGGCTTTCTAAGAGGATCATCTAACTTGAACAGAAGTGCCAGCCTCTTGCCTTTCTCGTCAGAAATGATCATTGAAGATCGGCAGTCTGTAACCCAGTGGGCCAGCAGTAAGCAGTAGCCTGTTGCAACCCACGCTGCGCATCATCAGCATAATTGCTTCAGGTGTTCGATAATAAAGGAGCATCAGCTCTGCCACTATAGGTGGATATAGACAGTGGGATGCTGGCATAGCAATGGCTACCGATGCGCCAGGATAGCAAAAGGAAGAGCCAAAATGTCCATTTGTTCGCCTCTCTTTTATGGGCTTCCTATTCAGCAAAGGTAAACCGACTGTCGGTAACCAGGCGTTTGAGGCGTATCTCGCCAGGATATATCCATTCGGTTATCTTCATGTATTGCAGACAGGCATGGATGCCTGGATGGGCAGTATTTGCCCCCTAAGCAGGTGGAGAAGCACACTCAACTCTGAAGTGATCCAGGCCTGACAGGACATCACATACAACCCAAGCCATGATATCTGCACTTGGAATGTCGAAATGCGTCGAAATGTTGCAAACTGTAGTTAACGGAGCAGGCCCACTGTTAGTGAGTACCTTCAGCAGGCTGCAGCAGAAAAACTGGCAAGCTCTGGGAAGAAAGCAGTAGGGCGGGAAGAGAGGGGCGGGGGGATTGAGGGGTCAGAAATGGGTAAAGCGGATCCGCTAAACCTTGCGAAGATGCGCTTCATCTGCAGTTCGGTGAGCTCTGAGACGAGGTTTGTTTGGAGGAACTGTATGGCATTGACGCTATTTAAGGGGCAGTTGACTTTAACTACTGCCAGAGCACGGGAAATCGGCTATTGCGTGTCTAAATCAAAAGTACTGGACGTAATGAGCGAAATGTTTCCGTAATGTTTTCTATGCTTGTACTCTGCGGGAATTAAAAACGGGCGAACTAACGGAAAGATGCTATTTCTGAAGTTGTTGCATCTTACGAAGTGCTCGTGCATCATTTGCATCAAAGAACGCGTCAGAAAGCGTGAACGGTAATCGGACGATTCCAGTCATACTGTTTTGATGCCGCTCATTTCATGCAGACCAGCTTTGAATGCTGATGCTCACAGAGGCAGGACGTACTAACAGTAACACGCGTTCTTGCACAAAAGCACGCTTAGTCTTTCCTCTAAGCGTCGTGGTTCTTATCGTCCATAAGCTGTACTGCCTCTAATGCTGCTGCTGACACCTTTCGCAAATGGCTGATAGGCTGTTCTGGGAAACGCTACCTGCAAAGGACCGTCAAGAAATCAAATTATTCACCACGGCGGCCTCTTGGCATTCGCAGACAGCTTTCTGAAAGCAAGTGGCCTACTGCTACAGGAAGCTCCCGTACTGCTGAGGTCATCAAGGTTCCGATAGGAAAACCGTAGTGACGCCCTGCAAGACCTACTAGTGGAGAATCTGTGAAGGGCTGCACATTTTGGGCATCTTCTGGAAGCGGTAGTACACAATTCTCCAGTGAATGCTAAGCGGTAGTTTTTCATCGTTGTTGCCATGATGTGTGGCAAATGGGGCTAGTGCGTTGACCCTCCAAAAATAGAACAGTCTCCTTAAACCCTCAGCGCTTGGCAAGGGCATTGTAGGGGACAGCAAACAAATAGAGTTAGTGTCGCTCTCCAAATTGCAAACAGGCTAGGCCCGTATAAAGTTTGGGCTTGCAAAGTGTGCCTTCCTAGCCTGAAGTTGAGCGCTTCCCCAAAATTCCCTGACATGTGGACATACCGATGCTCAGCTAACATGTTTTCCTCACGACACGGCTTTAATGTAAACAATTTCACGAGCAGGTACCAACAGCATTCCGCTAGCTGTGCCGACAGCAATGAATGCAGACACACTGGGAAGCATTCTCACCATGAGCTGGTGCTCATCGTGAAAACTTCTGTTGCCGCATCTCCTTCCTCATGTAGGGCGGGAAGTAAAATGAAAAACAAGCCGAGGCCATGATGAGGTAAAAGCTAACATGTCTTCCGTACAATGCCACATACGGCCGCGCCCAAAGCTGTAGTGCCGTTTATAAAAGCATGTCATGCCTTCAATCCAGGCGTGCTATTTGCACAGTTCCAAAAAATGTATCGTTACCCAGGCAATGCTGTGCACCTCTGGGCAGCTTAGAACGTGGCAGGCCAAAACTGAGTTTTGGCGGGCAGGCGTCTACCGCAAGAGACATATTGCGATGCCTAGAACAGCAGCGAGCATCGCTGCTAACAAAACCCCCGTAACGAAAAAGATTACCGGCCCAAATACGACTAGGAGGAAAAGCGTCAGGATCGCACTCAACACATTGGCGAGTACTTTGCGCAGGGTGGACTTCCTCGTCATTCTACTCCCGGCAGTTTGGCCTTGTCCATTCGCACCGGTACTTGCAATAATAACATGAGAGTGCTCTGGCGTCCTGCCGAGGAGGGACATCAAGAGACTTACAGCCCATATAGCCAAGAAAGCACGAGTCACACCATCTGTAGCGCCTTCAGAGGATGCACGGTGGCCTATGAGCATCCAACCTAGAAACAGACCCAAAATCATCATCCTCTGAATCCAAAATGGTTTGTCGGGAGGCTTGAGCTTCTGTTCTGCATAGTGGCCCACGAGGTAAGCTTCCGTGATCACCATGGATTGAACGCCTCTTTCAGGGGGTCTTTGCCGGCTTAATTGCTCCTCCGCAACACCTTCCTGCTTTGCCATGCTCTGATTGCTTGGGGGGAAAGGTAGAGGGCCTTCTGTATAGGCAGATGCATTGCCTTCAGGTATCTGTAGTGGAGTATCTGCGGCTCCTAGGATGGAGTAGGTGTCCCCCATGTCCTTCATGGAGTAATTTTCCGAAGCTTGGCTCAATCCGAGGAAAGGAGCATCTTCTGTGGAGGTCAGGTCCGCATATGCCGCATTGCCATCAATGACAAAATTAGCCACTGTAAAGAGGCATAGCCATGCAAGGATATATCCTCCCTCATAGGCCTTGGAACACATTTTTGTCGAAGGGAGCTTCAGAACGAGGTAAAAGATTGCCGATCTGAGATGGTGGAGTGCAGCGATCCCAAGGTGCGCAGAAGTTTCCTGTTCGCTCCCTGAGTCTAAAGATGAATGCAATAGTTCAACGTCCGGGGATGGGAGATCTTTGCCCCGTTACGCTTTACCATCTGAGTTCAGCATACCTGGCAAGTAAACGCGTTGGCTGACCGACCAGCCGCCGACACGGATGATCGATCACTCACCTGGATTTTCCGCTTCTCATGCTTTCTCTGTCAGAAGATAGTAATTAACTCCATCTTATTATTATAATGAACAAGAATGTCTCCATGGGGCTACCAACACGTGTAGGTAGCACTTCGCTGCCAGGATCCTTTGAGGGGTCCCCTGAACAGGTCGAGCTTCAGGTACATGCTTATTAGGCCAGCAATTACATGCATGCCTGCTGTTGCGCCGTTAATTTCGACAGTAGAATTCATTTCCTTTAGTATGATTTTTCTGACAGGCTACAGTCTCTCCTAGTGATTTGACAGTGTAGCCATCAACTGTGAAGTATTCTGTAAAGTCATCGCATAGAGATGCTGCACACCTCCACGGCTTTTTAAAAGCGCAGCTCTCCTAGAAGACACACCGGTCCAAATTTAGCTACGCCTTCTTGAATATATCCCCATTCGGCTTCGAGACGTTCCCAGTCCATCTCGCTTCTTTTCAAGCCACCTGCGCCGCGTCGCGGGTAGGCGAACGCGCTGAGGTGTGAGTACACCGGAGATGGGAGATGCTTCTGGCCCGCTTAGCTTCTGTACGTGTTTATCAATCAAGCGCAGTGTTTGCGTATGCATCGTAAGCGGCTTGGATATGTTTCTTTTGAGTAGGGCTTTCCGGCTCGCAGACGGTGCTGCAACACGTCACAGGCGGGCCTCCTGGCAGCTTAGGAAGGCCTGTCTAAAGTTGATACATGCACGCTTGCATGTTTATGTTAGTGCGTGTTGGCTGGTGAGGGACAAGTTAGTGTTAACAATTATCTACAGTTGTAGTGCCAGCATGAAGAGGGTGTTTGAGTGCTGGTGCATGCAGAGGTGCCTTAAAACACCAATTTCATCATGGAGTGCCTAAACATATGGCGGGCTGCATCCTCTATCTACCATCTCGAGGCACTTGTGCTTTTGTGCCCAGGAAGCCTGGAGGCTGCAGGGGGGCCAGCTTCAGGTGCTGTGCATGAAGAAACAGAGAATTTTGTCCCCGAGAAAGCAAGGGATGTTGGTGATACTCTCCCTAAAATATTTGCCAAGGTTGCCACTTGGAAAAGATTCATCAAGGCCAGCCCTCAGGAAGGTAACGGCCAACGGATGGGCGTTCGTTGCATTGGAAGTGCCGAATCCACCTCCCATCTAACGGACAATATTTTCACCAAGAAGGAAATTCGTGAACAGCTTGGGAGCCTTTAGGAACTGAGCAAATAGTACCTTCCCCTCGATGGAACAGCATAGGAGAAATATCTATTAGAAGGGCTGCAAGCGCGACTTTTTATCATTAGTAGAAGGGGGGCACGATGCTTGTTCCTCTTCCTATGGAATGGCACCTTACGCAGTAAATCCGCATTATGGAAACGTTTCAATATGTTCTGTGATGTAGTTTGTCCACAGGGATACGAAGTATCAAGGTGTGGCAGAATTAAAAAAGCATAATCAGTGGGAGTTGCCGATAGATTGCTGCATCGAGACATGCCAGCCCCTGCTGAGCAGGGGCGCCGATTGACTAGTTTACAGCGAGCCTTAGGTATACTGTGCGTGACTAAATGGAGGGCGGCCATTCGAAATGAGAAGTCGCCACTGACGCCTGTATGGCCATGAAGCAATGTGAGAGTGCATATATCAGCATTCCCTATAGCATTTGTATCCTACAGGGTAAGTGGGCATCAGTGTCTGAAGAAGAAAGGACTCAGGAGCAACCAAGGCAGTGGAAAGGGAATGGGGGAAATAGCTCAGATCAAGCATTCCGTTGTGGCTGTATATCCAACTTCCTAAGATTGGGCTCTTTGGAGCCCAATCTTGGAAACTTGGATATAGCTAAAACATGATGAGCATTAAAAGTAGGTACAGTTGAAGGAAGAGCTCTCACACGAGCAACAGGAAGAAGTTTCCAGAGGGGTGGCCACCCGATGGATGCCCAGATAACCGAACTCACCGCAGATCCAAAGCTTTGCTAAGAGGTACAGGCATCAGCCGAATCTTCAAGTAGAAATCCACAGGCGGACGAAATGAAGAGCCAAAGGTTCAGCTGCCCCCTGGTGTGTTGGGATACATTCCGATGTTGGCGAGGAAAGGGGATAGGTATGGTGCATCTACGCCCCCTTGAAGTCCTTCAATAGGCAGACGGTGAAAAAAGCTTCCGATGCTCCGGTCTGACAAATTACTAAACTGCATGCGAGGCTTAGCTATACCTGCACCACATGACTTTGCAGATGCTTTTTTTCGTATTTCATTGCATCCCGACGATAGGCAGAAGACTGCATTCCACGCTTGCGCCAGAATCTACCTGTATCTCCTATGAGCACGCAAACGCATCTGTCAGACAGCAGCAGCATGTTTTGCACAATTTCGTGGGCCACATTATTGATGGCTGTATGGTTATATGCATGGGCAGCATGAGTCTCTTTGCCCACGGTACCTAGGAAAACTTTCAGCACATGCAGCGTGAGTTTCAGGCTAAGTGAGGAGCAGTGGTTCATGCAGGGGGGCGAGTGCTCTCTTTTTTGCAAGATATCAGTGGTTTCGGGTCCCATCCAGTTGCAGCAGGAGCTCAACTCGATCGGAGGAAGGTGAAGCCATCAGCGTGTGACAGCTATTCGTCTGCACCCGCGCGAACGCTCAGAAATACCTCGGTGTCTCATAATACTACCTTACTTTCGTCCCCAGATTCGCTTGTATCTGTGCCCCTCTAGCAGCTCTACCAACGTAAGACAAGCGGCAGGCTTGAACACAAAGTAAAAGCAGTCACGCACTTCGGCAAATGCCCCGCACTGCAGCATGGCCTGTTTGATACTGATATTCGTATCTCCACGTATTCGCAGGCTGACAATAGAGAGCGAAGCAAGTATTTAACGATTGTCAACACTACAGTCCACCATGCTAGCGCATGCAGCAAAAGGTTATGTTGTGCGAGTATTTGGGGGTATCTTGCCTCACCTGTTGTACCAAGGTGCATGGTATCCAATGACAGGCTCATGAGATGCTGCGCGCACGGGGCAAACAGGCTGGAAGGGCATCAATTGCTCTTTGTGAGTTCTTTCTTCACGGCGCTTCGCGCTTTGACGTTGCTGCAGCTCACAACGGTACTCTGCTACGGTCAAGGACACTCGTTACACTTAGTGACACCGCAAGCGCTGCATGGCCTGTGTGATGCTAATCGTATCCCGGCGTGAGCACAAGGTCATGATGGAAGGTCAAGCATGTGTTTATGCAGATAGTCTGCACTATAGTCTACAGTTGTACGGCCTGAGGTACAGGGGTTATTGGCTGTGTATGCATGTGGAGATGTCTTGCAGTACTAGCTGCTCCAAGGTGTAAGGAGCGTTGCACCCCGTGGCAGGCCTACCCTCGGTCCCCTACCTCCAGGCCCTTGGGCTGCTGTTCCCAGGAGGCCATCCGATCAGAGAGGACCTCACCTGCTTTTTCTACGAAAGCCATCTTGGGTATTTGGCGCTATTGCTGCTCGTGATAATCCTACGCAAAACCGAAAACTCTCGTTACGCTTGATCCACTCGGCAGGACCGCGTGGTTCATCGCGGCAGGCGCGAGCACGGATCTCGACCCCCGCTGCAGGGACCCATTATGTATAAAAAGGAAACTAAATCCAAAAGACCTCAAAACATATTTCCCCGAAAGACGCTCATAGAAGCTTCAGCCGTTTCCTGACCTTGCTTAGCGGAGGTTGTTCCTTACCTTCATTCCGGTGGGGAGGCGACCAACGATCAGGAGCGCCGGAGAGCAGAAAGAAGTTCTACTTCCGCATCCCATCGCATCCTATTGGGTACAGAGTGCATTTTCACCGATCACATCTCATGAAGCATTTCTCCTGTGCTGACCATCCAGATATGACTGGCGCAGCGTATATGCGTAGTGCGCAAGCACCACAATGTTACTTGAATTTGAACACTAGAGGTCTATCCGGCAAAGTAGACACGAATATTATATTATTAGACATAAATCTATCTACATTGCAAAGGGAATAATGCTTTTAAGCCAATACTGCGCCACAAACCCAGCGGGTTTGGGGCTGGTTGCGAGTGCCGTGCTCTACCCGGGTCGCTGACCCGCAGGGGGCCAGTATGGGGATCTCTGAAAAGGACAGGCAGTCCTTCTTGCTAGGAGAACTGGTCCTCGAATATGAATAAGAAACCAATATTTGACATTTTAAGGCTATGTTGAGCGAAACGTGCGAAGTGTGGAGCGCATATCCCATCTGTTTTCTGTTCAGATATGTACAAGGCAGACTAGTGGTGATACAGCAGAGCACTATTCACGACATTGGGGATGGCAGCTAAAGCCAGAAACTCGATTAAACTATAGAAAACAATAGGCGGCTCAAATGTGAGCTATTCAGAATACTATTTCACAGCGCTTCTATGTTGGACCAGTTCACCCCCACATAACCCTAAGCATGCCGTTATGCAGTGAAGGGCCTGCATGCTGTCTCGAGAAAACGCACTTATGAGTAGAGGAGCCGGAAGTGATTCGACAGTCCACTTCTCAGCGCTCCCAACAGCATTTTCACCCGCGAGGAAAAGGCAGCTGAAATCATCGTCCCGACAGCGTTTCGGGTTAATTCGATCCAGTTAACATCCGAAGACCAGAAGAACCGGACAAATTCGAAGAAGAGTTCTCAGACGTACTGAATAAGAGGGAGCTCCTTGCTGGCCGACCACCCACTGGACGCTCAACGCACCGCATGGAACTCATTCCAGGCCCAGCACAAGCTCTGCTCCAACTTCATTGTGACTCCCAAATCTTGAAGAAAACATCGAGCATTAAGCAGAAGCATTGCTAAAATGGGCAAGGCTCAACCGTCAACTAGCAGCTTGGGGCGCAAACCAGTGCTGGGGAAGATAGAGGGCGGGAGGCGGCGCATGCGCGTCGGATTCAAGTCCCTCAACAAACCCACGGTGAGCCAGATGCTTCCGATGAGCCAGTGCTGTCCCCTGCAAACGCCTTGGCCGCTGGCACCTTTTTAATCAATTTGACTTCTTTCTTGCATTTAGCCAATTCCAGTACTTCCCAACGATAGACATTGCTGCGCGTGCAAACTAGGGTACACTTGTATGCCACTTGTGTTCTTGAATGCGCCTGCCGAATTGCCGAGAAAGGTACGCCCCAACTAACTTGTGGCCAGCCAATGAGTGACAGATGGCAGTACGTGCGGGTGATCTGATCTTGTTCCGCAGCACTGCGCACAAGTATTTGCAGCATCTGTGGCCTGGTCGGCAGGCCACAGATGCTGCTACGCGAAACGCAGAGGGCCGTCGAAGTACAGAAATGCTCGTTTAGCATGCAAGCGAGTAGCTACTTAGGGATTCATGTAGCTGCAGCAGGAGTCTAACCATATTCGGCAAAGACATAGGCGATTGAGACGCGGCCGATATCCCTGGACTCGTGCAAGGACCTTCAGCAGTTCTTCTTCCGCCCCTCATTTCACTACCGCAACTTCATCCCTGGATCCGCTCGCACCGCCTCCCCTCTAACCGGTCTTGCGTAAGTACGACAAACAGCTTGAACGCACTTAACAGACAAAGCCCCCACAAGCGTCATCAGACGCCTGCTATCGTCTCCAGAAATCGTGGTCCCCGATTTCGACACGCCTCGAGAAATGGCAGTGACATAGAAGTTGCTGTCTCAGTAGGGTGACATCTGGAGAAAGCACCAAACAATCGCCTGCAGAAAAATGCTTCCCAACTTCCGATAGACCATGGTCTGTGTGATGCTGGTATTTGTGTCTCTGCATGCTCGCGCATTTGTTGTGGAGGGCCAAGTAAGTGCCTCACGACTGACACTACACATTGCAATGCTAGTGCGTTAAGACGAGGTGCACTGGCTTTACGTGTATGTGGGGCTGCATTACAGTACTATCTGCAAACACGGTGCAGCGCAGCCCAAGACATGCCAGTGTGCCCCCGCTTGCCCCAGGCTCCTAGACCGGTGTGCCCAGGAGGACACAATGTTTTTGGGGAGGTGAGCTGCTTTTGGGTAGGTCTTTATTTAAGCCTTTGGATCTATTATTAGAAGCGGCAGCAGTCACCGAAGAGCGAGGACTGGCCAGCTGTACCATGGCCTGTGTGATGTTAGTATCCATATCTGTCCTTAGCACCCATGGTATGTATGGAAGGCCAAGCAAATGTTTAACGGCTTTATACACTGCATTCTACAATGCTTGAGTATGCTGCACAAGGTGCAACAGATGTTCGCCAATGCGGAGCTGTCTTTCAGCAAAACCTGCGGCAACATGGGTTGCAGCCTAGGACAGCCCAGCTAGTGTGACCACTCTGTGCCCTTGGGCCGCTGTGATCAGGAGGCTACAGTGCTGGAGGGGAGGACATAGGCTTTCTCCAAACTCTTTCTTTAAGCCGTTGACTCTACTGCAGCCCGCCAAAGTCCTCAGATAAGATCCCGTACACTCGTTACAACTGCCTTGTCCATATGAGTCTATGCCCTTGCGCCGCTGTGCGCAGGAAGTCTGAAAACTGGAAAGGAGGTGAGATGCTCTGGCGGGATTGTTCCGTTAAGTCTGCCACCTCTACTGCAGCTCGCGGCTGTCCTCAGCTACGACCGAGGATACACTTTACAACACGAGTGAGCAAGCCCACCAGCATCTTCAAGCCCCCAGTCGATGTGAACACCGTAGTCAATTGTTAAACGCTCACTTGGCCTTCAGAAGACAACATACACGCAAATGCAGTTGCATGCACATGCTGACAGGCCATACTGCATCGGCAACAGCCAAACTCGCCACAAAACGGGAAAAGGCGGGGGCTGAATGCCTTCCCAGCTACTCCTCGTATGCCGTTTCAGCAGGAAAAACTGAATTCGAACAACTTTTGTTTGAGTCTTAATGCGCCCAAGTACCCCTGGTAGCCAACGCATTTCCGAGGCATGCACCCAGCACATTACTTTACATTCTTGCAATATCTAACCAGGACAGATTCTGCCAAAAGAGAAAGACAAATACGGTAAAGACTCCGAAAAACCACTTTGAAGGGCTAAACCACTTTTCAAGTCCAGATTTTCCCGTGTAATAGATCTGAGCTTTCTTACCAGGCGCATTGGCATGCTATGCATCCTGGCTGACAAGCGCAACCAGAAGTGCCTTGTTAGTATTCGACTTAAGCCATTTACCAGAAACTTATGCCTCAAAGCTTGCTTGCAGATAGTTGTTTTTATGTTGTTCCTCTATTCCTTTTCCCCGAATACTAGGCCAACTGAAGTGCCAGGTGCTGCATACCGTTCCCGCTTCTTGACCAGTCGGAACCCCCCAATTCGGGCCCCAGTCTGATGTCAAGATCGAGGAGGAGGGCAGAAAAGCATATACATACAAATAAGGAGGGCATTATAAGCTTTGACGGAGGAAAGAACCGTAGACAGGCTAGCCCTCTGTCAGCCGACATCAATCACCGGGCGTGCTTAGGGGCCGCCCAGAGGCTTCAGCGGGAAAGGCGAGCCTTCGTCGGAATGCTTCAGAGCGGGGCCCAAGCTGGTATAGCAGTGGCAAAGCGGCCCCCAGTTCTGACGGAGAACGCACGGTGCACTGTAGTGAAGGACGGGAGCAACACGGCAGGTGCTAAGGATGATCCGAGGGGCGTAAAGCGCTCGTATGCCGAAGTAGAACATGAAGCGTATTCATGGGGATCCAGCGTGACAGCATCAACGGATCAAAACGGAACCCAGAAGCTGTTGGGAAACAGTGGTCCCCATCCTCAGGAGGTCTTTTGCAGAGGCCTGTTTCAACGAGCAGGAGTCACTGTGGACCAGCAATGCGGCAGTCACCTGTTGCTCTCGGGGGATTCCTTTGGCAAAATACTCCGTAATCCTGAATCGGATGGCGCTGAGGAGGCTGAAATTCGTGCGGAAATTTTGAACGGCGTCCGCCAGTTACTGCGAGATGAATCGGAGATTGATTGCCTAGTACGACTGTGCGCTCTCCTGAAGGAGAAGAATACGGCATTGATAGAGCGTGCTATTCATCGAAGAGGCGTTTCGGAATGTGCAGAACTGCTTGAGGAGACATTGGTAAGTGGTGAACTGCTGTTCTCAGCCCAACACAGTGACGCATGAGCAACATGGAAGAGCTGAGCTAAAACTCACGTGCGGCACTAATACAGCATGCCTGCCACATGCATTTGCCCTTTTTGCTGTGCCTTAGCAAGTTGAAGCCAGAGGCGGCATGCTGACCAAAGATGGGCGTCGCCGCACCCCAGGAGGTGTTTTTTTGCGCCTTCTGCAGGATAGGTTAGCAATTGTGGCACAGCATTTGCCACAGGCGCTTTAGCAACAGCAGTGCCTATCATAAGGCCTTCACATAGTCGCGATCACACTGTTCTAAGTTTGTGGACACCACATTGTGACACTGAGGATGCTAACTCGAGTTGCCTCCCTAAATATCAGGAGTTGATGCAACAGGAACAAACCATGCGTGCGAACCGATGCAGAATTCCTCGAGAAGACAAGCGATTCATTTGGGATGAGCAGAACAGGGAACAGAGGAGGCTTAAGCGACAGCGGATCCGCCGACAAAGGACTGCAGAGGCAGAATTGTGGTCTCAGAGAGCGAACACCGACGTGGATGTGCCGCCGGCACCAGTGCAGCAAGAAGTCGCACAGCCAGCGTGCGATGAGCTAGAGCCTGGAGAGCTTGATGCTGCTGAAATATATGCCCTAGATGAACAGTTAAAGTAGTCCAAAGGGTGTTCGCTCACTGCATAGCGCACTAATGAATTGGCACCCTTCAGCTTCCCCACTGCTGGCTAACGTTTTCCTCTACAGAGGCGGCGCCAGCCAATTCAGGCCAGGGTACCGCCCAGTGACCATTGGTAGGGTAAAGCGGCTTGGGTAGTCCAGTTCATTACACAAAGATAGATCGGCGGAATGCCAATGTAGTGCACCCGCACCGACCCAGCCCAGCGGGCTAGGCGGATTTGAAATGTTGTGGTGCTCCCTATAGGGGAACGATACAACAGACTGCTCTATTGCTTGTATGGTTCCCATATAATATCAGTGCATCTATCGGTATTATTTCCAAATTGCAACTGCGCTTGAGGGACGCACCAGTTACCACTTTGCGTCCAAGAGCGAAGGCCACCACCCACTGAGGAACGGTGGCATAAACATTTAATATTCATGTACTTTGGTTTGGCGAAGTTTAGGCAAGGCGCTGGGTGGCTAATCCCACCACGTGCTGGCCTTACAGCCTCGATACTTCCACATCACACCTGTGCTTTGGGAGATATCGGTTGGCCATAACGAAAAAAATCAATCACTCTGCCGCACATAGCCGCCATACTGTGTCAGCTTTGGTGCGTCACGCTCTCTCTCGACGCTGCTTCTCGCTGGTACAACAGTTCTTTCGTCAGGTGCGTTAGTGACTTTACCAACAGCAAAGCACCAAGGAACATGACTGGGTACTCCGCTGCTCCAATCACCTGCGGTCGCACAAGGGTCACAGGAATGCAGCATAGCAAATTATCCATTTCTTACTCAATGCAGCGCCACTTGCGCCACGGCGCACGCTCCAGTCGGGCGATGCGACCTGCGCTGGTTGGCCGTACACAGTTCTACGACAACGGTATTATGAACTTTATGTTCCAATGAGCGCACCGACAATTTCTCCCCCGGGAGGCTAGACTGCGCCAATGCCAACGCGGCGGAGAGGGCTAACGTCATATTTAAGATTGCTCCTGTTACAGAAAGCTCTGCCTCAAGTCTGACGGAATACACACAACTGCAGGTGCATCTTCAAGTGCAAAAGGTGCAACCGCACGCGCTTCACAGATGATGCGCGGTACGGGGCCACACGCGCGGACACATTGTTAGAGCTGAACTAAGTCCCTGCTGCAACAGCGCAAGAGCGGTCGTCCAGCGCCTTCTACACTGCCTTACCGGACTGCGCGGCTGTTGATACTCTTTGCTATGCGAAACTTCGGGTTCCCAAAGATGGTGAAAAGTAGACATGCCCCCATTCCAAAAGACAGTTGTGTGATCAAGCCATTCGCAGCATCCCTCGGGCCGAGTACCTTTCCTGTGTAGATGCTGAATGCGCTCATTGCTGACGCGCACACCCCGCAGCCAAACTCACAAATTGCCAGGAAAAGGATGCACACCGAGTCGCGGCCGTTAGCTGTACCTGAAACACCATAGAAAAAGTGATGCACAAGAGCCTCTGACGAGCTGGTCGTCGAAAATTTGGTTACGTCCATGGGAAGTTTGGATTATGCAACTCCCCAGGGTACTGTCTGAGGCGCTCACCTTGGCTTGCCCTGGCCACAGAGCTAAGCATCCACAGCAAGCAGATAGGTGGGGCGACGAAAAAAAGGTGGAACTCCCAAGCAAAAAGGAGAAGGAAAACACGCTGAAGGCGGTGCGGCATCCATGGGTAACCCAGCCCAGGCCTGTGGACATATGCAGATTCCCGAACATTCTGCATCAATGGAGGCGGCGGACAATATTTTGGTGGCCGGTTCAATGTTATTTTCTATACGGAGGGTACTGCGCAGCAGTTGCTGAGGAATTTGTAAGGAAGGACGCACTTTATACAGAAAGACGCCAACACTAAGCCAAGAAGGAGACCCACTGACAAGTTGAATACCAGCAAGTACTGAGCTTTCTTGATATATTTTCTCCTGTGTGCTGCTTCCTTCCACGAAGATGTGCTGGTGCGGTCAACAGTTTCGGCAGCTGCAACACCGTCCTCAAGCAACCGCGCGTCTGCATTTGTATCCTGCATATTGCTCGGTTTTCCTTCGTTCAGTGTCCTTCTGATCAGGAGTTCACGGTGTAAGAGCTTCTGCGAAGAGAAAGACCTGGCGGAATGCCCCCTGCTGAACCGTAGCTGCGCGTTACCCAATCGAAACGCTTAGAGCCGTGCCCTCCGATGTAATGGACCCGACAGCAACCTCCAAGTTGTTAGAAGCGGAGACTTCACAGTTGTTCACATCCTATTCTGGTAAGGTCCCAGGCGAGCACAACGTGAGCCTTGCTCGGGCAACCGCCGTCCCGCCGCGAACCAGTGTCCCCACAATCTCGTACACCAGCGGTAACACACAAGCTCGTAGTTTGTCCAGGATAATATCTTTTGAAATATTGTTGAAGACGATAAGAGTAAAGCCGAGACCCTGGTCTGAACACAAGCGTGGACGAACCCGATACTGGTGGCCAGCTTTGAGGCATTAGGTGCTGCAAGAGCGCACACGACACTGAAGCCTTGATCTTTGCATATTTCAACTAAGGCTGAGTGAGAAGGTAAATGATGGCAGGTCTGGAGCTAAGAAGTTTTCATTGGCGCAATCGGACTGCTTAGCGACGATCGGTTGCCGGGTCCTAGCACCGCTACGCAGCAAGGTCTTCAAACGCTTCTATATGGTAAATCTTTTCATCGAACTCTCAATTAAAAAATACGTAGCTTTTAAACTTACGTTTTTAGCAAGATTATTTTTTGAAGTGATAGGAAGGACATAGGCGGTCGAACATGAATTGTTCGCTCCGTAAAACAATGGACAATATGTAGCTTTCTTCTTGTAAGGGATTGCGCGGCATCATGCAGCGCTGATGGGATGTCCAAATCCATCGGAAGTGTCTTGTCTAACAAGTTTCACAGTTTTCGTACATAATGAAAACTGTGAGTCTTGACAAAGATTCGCGATCTTGCGGCATCTGCCTAACTCGCCTTCACGAAAAAAGCTCTTTCTAGTACCTACGAATTCGGCTCAGCAGGGCTAATATCAGTTTAACTACCGGCAACAGCAAGACTGCAGTGAGGCCCTAATGCGCCCTCGGCAATTTATGCGTTATCAAATCTCCCCTTAAGTTCAATTGGTAAAGTATAAAAGGAACAGAAACCCCCGTCTCATGCGCATGGCGTTCGGCGGCGGCGTCACATCAGTGACAAGCCTGCGCACGCTTACACTAAGGCACCAACCACAAGCACAGCAAGCCACAATTTGATATCTGGTTGTTTCATCGTATTTGACTTGAACTATTGCTTATTAAACGTCTTGTAGAAGCGTTGCTCTGTGGCGGGTACCTGGCATGTGCCAATGTAGTGGCTGTGTAGTAAGGGTTCTTGACAATCAATCGTATACGAAAGACGCGGTGGGGTGCAATGCAGACAAAGACTTGAAAAAAGAGTTCCCCCAAAGCAGCTGATATGCATTTCAGCCTCCAGGCGTCCTGGGCACAGCGGCGCAGGGGCCTGTTGCTGGTGAGGAGGCAGCCTGGCATGCTGCAGCCAGCACTGCAAAACAGCCCCACGTGCAACTACAGCCAGCCCCCTTTTTGCTGCATATACGCTCACTGTAGAAAGCGGTTAAACACTTGCTTGGCCCTACATAGCCAACCCACGCACAAGTCAAAAAGCTAGTGCGAACTTCGCTTAGAACCTCCTGTATCTGCCCCCCTTTCTCCCCCAAGAACCTTACCTCCTCCTATACCTTGTTTCCTTTGGGGGAAAAAATGAAAGAAAAGCAAATAGAAAAAGGAGGCAGAACGGTATCTGGGGATGCCGCTTTGCTAGGCGGCCGCCGCAGCCGTCCCTGGGCTCTAGATTCTTGGCTTTGCACTGGTTGACGGACATCTGTGCTGTTTGGTTGAATAGAGATAGCCCCTTTGATGCAGGCATCCCTAACTATTTAAAAGCATGAGGTGAGCTGGTGCTAGCGCGTAGCATCCGCCTGAACAGCCCCAAAGGACGGGCCTAGCCGCAAAATAAGTGGAAAATAAGCCTGGTGCTTGCGGCGGTCCCGTGTTAAGGAAAGACAGGAAGAGTAACAACAGAGGTAAAGTAATCAGCGATGAAGAGCACACGAATCAAAGGGCATGGGTTCGTCGACAGCGGCAGACAGGTTGAACGCAACCCAAAGTTATGCTATGCTGCACACACGCAATGTTCCAGTCGCTGAAGCTGAGTTCTGGATCCCACGAAAATGCTCCCAAGGAAATGGTTCGCTCAAGCGATTCATAGAAACCCACTCGACCTGTTGTTGTTCAGGCCATTTTAAATAATATTATCGTTTTCTTGGCCTCTTTGAGATGTTGCGCCTGCTTTAAGATCCCAATATTCTCCGGCTGTTCCTTCTTGCCTTGACGCTGTTGCCACTTTGAACGGGGGAGGAAGGGGGCGAGTCGGGAAGATATCTGTGATTCCATGAACCATTTGACGAAACCAACGCTGCCAGTGTGATCACATTTGCACCTTGAGGGTATGCCTACGATGCTGTCCCACGCGTTTACCCGGCAAGGAAGAGCGAAGAGCAGTCAAAGCACGGCGAAATTCTTCTGGTTTTAGTTCCCCTGCTTGCCCGGAAGGTCTTCAAACCCAGTATAAGCAAACCACCTGTGCTGGAAGTTACTGATGAACGCCGTTTTCGGTAGTTTCTGGTCTGGCATTATTGTGCCTTCTTTATGCATCTCCGCGCTCCCGTAAGATGTGCATTCAAGTCGGCAGATGCGATTCAAGAGCAGCTTTCAACAATGCCAGGTTAGGTAACCGTGCGTCGGTGTTGACCCGGGATGCTGGAGAGCGACTAATCAACGAGTGGGCAGCTGTATAGGCCCATTTACCACAAGCGAGAAAGTCAAGCGATTTGGATCAATTATTCTAGGTATAGAGCCGCAAATGTTACACAATAGTGCGGCTGGTGCTTTCAGTGTGGCTCTGCGTTCGTCTTGTTTGCAGTGGTCATGCAGAGCAGGAGCGCTATAATGGGCTCTGCACTGAGTCCATGGCGAGTGAATTCGTCATAAAGCGCATTATAAAAAGTATTGAGCATATAATAGGGAAAGTTTAGACCACTATTCTGGTAAAATGGGTAATCTGTGCCTACAGCCGTTATGATTTGGGGCTGGCTGTAGTGAACAGCTGGCCTACTCTGTTACTTCGATAGATCCCTAGGTTAGACAGAATAAGTGCACACGCCACTGTCTCGCTCTTAAACCTATGATACTCGCTGAAACCACTAGTAAACACCGTTAACAACCAAATATATGATCGAGTTCCTATTATTGTTCCCCAAGGAAAACCCAGAATAATAGAACTGGTCCTCGACCCTCGCTGAGGGCAAGGACCAGCACAGGACAGGAACAGCCTAACACCCAGCCCCAAGCTTGTGCCGGGTGGCGAGCACTCTGATCCTATTAAGCTGTCTTTCTATCTAAAAGTGTCCTAATTCCTGAACTGAAATCTTCTATAGTGTTCATTCCTTTTCATGATATTAGGCCTCCTGAGGCCTCACCAGAGATCCATTGTAGTGCCTGCACACTACAACCTCCCCCTTTCTTTGAACAGAAACTGCTTCACGGTTTCGTTTACTCCTGTTCTTCTCTAACCTTCATATTGTCTTCCTTTCCCCTTTGCATCATTATAGGGTTGTCCACAAGTCTGGGGTAACGGGGCTTTCAGCTAAGCCAACTATTCGGCGGTCCAGCAAGAACAGGGTCCAGGCTTTCCAACCCTCTGTATTAGCCTTGTCGGAACTCGAGAGAAGTTGCGCTCCTACGTCTCTTGCTTTTATTTCTCTATCCGAACCTCTACCCGGTGTCCCGACGGCCTCACGTGGTCTCCCAGAAGTGTGTTTGCTACTATTCTGCCTTGTTGCTTCGCAGGATTGTTGTGCTCACCTGTGTGCAGCTAATTCAGGTCCGCCTTGCTCATCTGGAGTGCAAGGCGGTTGTACTTGCTGTTTAGCAGTGTTCTATTCTCTTGACTGCGTGTTGTCTCCCTCTATCGGCATCTTTGCTGCGCTGTTATGCTGTGGCGCGTGCATTTGCTAATCAGGTTTCCTGATTACCTTTGTGTTTTATTACTCCTGACGGATAATGAACCTCCGTTAAACTAACGATTATTCTTTTTTACTCAACATTTTGGTCACCTATCTGCTAACTTGGGGTTCTGCTGTTAGCGTGTAGAGATGCTTACGCCCCTTCCTAACGTGAATTTTGCCACTCTAGGTCTCTGGATACAGGCAACTCCCCTGAGTATTGCTACCTCCAGGTACTCTACGAATAGTAACACTAATGTGGTGTAGATATTCACCTTTCTACAGATGGTACAGTGTGCTGGTGCTTGTTGTGAGGTCTTACCGTGACATGCGTGTCCGTGTGCCTCTAAGCTAGGCCATTGACTGTGTAGGTAACCTGATACCGCCACAAGGGGTGCTCCTGCACCCTTTCCACAGGGCGGGAAGCGTGAGGCAGCTGGCAAGAAGGGAAGATAGGGGGCACCGAAACGAGGAGAGGGCGGCGGGTCAGGGCAGACGGCGGTTCCGCTGACGGCGCCGCCAGGCGCGCAGCAGTGCGGGGCAACCCCCCAACCCCCCAAATGGCTAGCGGGTTCCCAGGTGGGTTGGTCCTCCGGGAAGCCCCGCCACTTGACCAGCAAGTAGGCCTCGTCGCCGGATCCGTGCTGGTCCATGATGTAGTCGACTTCGTATTGATCCGTGGAGTTGCCTGCAGCATGTCAGGTGGGAGGCCACTCCATGACGGCCTCCTGAGGTTCCTGTTCGGGGGCGCGGCGGCGGTCAGGAATTAACTGGGAGACGTGGAAGACATCATGGCATTCGTAAGTGGGGGGCAACGCCAGGAGGTAAGCAACACTCCCACTGCGTTCAGGAATAGGGAAGGGTCCCCGGAAAACGGGGTTCAAACTTAGGACATGTAGTCAGAGCTAGAAGGTGCTTGCTGCTCAGCCAGACTTTGTCGCCTACCGCATACTCCACTTCGCGGCGGTGGGCATCTGCGTAGTGCTTTCGTTGACATTTTGCCTTCAGGATGTGACTCTGCGCTCTGTTCCCGGTCGCAGAGCTGGCGGAAAAGCTTCGTCATCGGCGGAGTAAGGGTAGGGGAGAGAGCACCGACGACATCGAGATCCGCTGCTGTAAGGGGCTTCTCCCCAATCATGACCTCGAAGGGGAGAAGTTCAGTGGACGAATGACTAGTGGTGTTGTACGCGGGTTCTAAGGCAGGTAGTAAGTGCTCCCACTCACGTTTGTCGGATTGGATGTAGGTGCGGAACATTTGTTCGCGCGTGCGATTCAGTCGTTCTGTTTGACCGTCGCTCTGAGGGTGATACGAGGAAGACAAAGCGCGTTTGATGTTGAAACGCGCACACAGCTGCTGCCACACGTCGGATTGGAAACGTGGATCGCGGTCCGAAATGAGTACCTCTGGCAGCCCATGGTAACGAATAAGCCGATCAGCGAGAATATCCACGGTATCAGCGGCTGTGAATGTCTTTTTTGCAGGGACAAAGTGCTCCCTCTTGCTAAGGGAATCGACCAGCACCAGGATAGAGTCATGGCAAGTCTTCGTAAGCGGGAGATCGGTAATGAAATCCAGGCTGACGTGGCTCCAGCGGCTGGAGGGAATAATTAACTGCAAGAGAAGGCCGGCAGGCTTTTGGTTGAGGGACTTGGAGGCGCGGCACTGCGTACAGGACTCCACGTAGGCTCTAGTGTAAGTGCGCATGCCGGGCCAATAATAAAGTTTGCTGAGAGATAAGAACGTTTTCTTCCGCCCCTGATGCCCTGCGGTTACGTGATCATGATGGTTATATAGAATGTGTGTAAGGAACTCTGGAAGCTGCGGAACACATACATGCCATAATCCGTGTATGCAAACGCTGAGGAAAGGGGTGACAAATCGGAAGGCGAGGAGACGACTGCAGGATTCCACCTGGGCAGTTGCACCGGCTGCCTGAACCGCCGTGGTGTATGAAACCGGGAAAACGGGACAGTTCGCATAAGCGGCCGGCCAATCCAAGGTTGCAGAAACAGCGGGCTGCACTGGGAGGATGGCGGAGGGCTCGGTGTCGTCAGGAGAAGACTCGTTGGCCTGGGACAACGAGGGGGGAGACTGCGGGAGAATCCGAGGCGTGCGACGACGAATGCCAGCCAGCTGCCGGTAGTTAACTTGCGTCCGCCTGGTGTGATGAGCTGGATATGAGTGTGCAGGGGCTAACAGAAGCGGGGCGGAGGACCCCGAGAGAGGAGGCGGAGACGGACTAGGCAGGGGGGGCGGTTGTAAAGAGGAATGACAAGGAAGACGAGAAAACGCATCGGCCACCGTGTGACGCGCAGCCTGTAGATAGGTGATAGTGAGATCGGGAAACTCCGCGAGGAAATCTAACCACCGGGCGGTGCGTCCCCGCAAGGGCCTGGACGTCTGGAGCTTCCGTAAGTGGGTAAGGGCTTGATGGTCCGTGAATGCTGTAACCTTAGCGACGCGAAGTAGGTGAGACCACTTGTCGAAGGCTGTGGACAGTACCAACAGTTCCTGGTCGTAGATCGAATATTTCTGTTGCACGGGAGTCATGGCCTGACTGAGGAACCCAACTGGCTGTCCAGCTTGTTCGAGTATGCCACCAATGGCGTAGCCAGAGGCATCGGTGTAGAGCTCAAAAGGCTTAGAGGTGTCTGGGACCTGGAGGGTGGTGTAGTCAATGAGACGTTGCTTGAGTTGGCGAACCGCCTGGGTGTGTGCGTCGGTCCAATTAAAGGGGGTGTCTTTGCGAGTCAGGGTAACCAGGGGACGGGAAATGTCTGCATAATCGGGACCCATAAACATACGACAGTGATTAACGGTACCAAGGAACTGGAGTACTTGCGTCTCATTCTCCAGTACCTCTGGCCACACCCGGATTGCTTCGATCTTGTCTGCTGCAGGTTTTATCCCTTCTGCACTGATGGCATATCCCAAATACGTGAGTTCCAGGCGCGCGAACTGGCACTTGCGAAATTTCGGGTAGAATTGATTGGTGAGAAAGATGCTTAACACCTTTCGTAGGAGAACAGCATGAGTAGGAAGATCATATGAATATATGAGAACATCATCAAGGTATGCAATCACCCCATGACCTAGCAAGGGTTGCAAGTAGGCATTTATGTTTGCTTGAAAGGTAGCGGGAGCTCCCTTCAGCCCGAATGGCATGACTTTGTATTCGAACATGCCCAAGACTGAACCAAAGGCTGTCTTCTAGCGATCCTCTTTGGCCATGCGGATCTGGTGGAAGCCTGCCTCTAAGTCGAGAGTGGAGAAATACTTGGCGCCGCCCAGCGTCTCCAAGATCGTTTGGATCGGAGGTAATAGAAAGCTAGGCACTATCGTAAGCGCATTTAGGGCTTGGTAGTTAACCAGCATACGCATCTGACGCTCGCCTGTGCCATCATCTCGTTTATCAACCATGATGTGGGTGCGGAGATGGGGGAGTACGTGGGCCCGATCCATCCATGTGCTGACAGCTTGGCGTTTTCCTGTTTTTGAAAGCGAAGCTGATCAGGAATCATACGGTAAAGTGCCGATGTTTTTGGGAGCTTGCCAGGGGCTAAAAGGATGCGGTGGTCGTGCGGTCGCTTGGGTGGCAAGCCTGGTGGCAAGCTGCCAGGGAAAACATGCCTATGTGTCTGCTGCACTTCGCGTATCTCCTCCGAGAGGTCCTGGGAGTCGGCTGACTGTGTCCACTCGTCCAAGAGGGTGAACTCGAGCTTAGCCTTAGGCCATGCTGAGTCTTCATCATCCGTAGCATGCGGTATATCTACTGCAGGTGTAGGGAGGGCTTCCTCTGCCTGTGTATTGTCGTGACTAATAATTGCGCAGCACAAGGCTCCTTGTTGCTCTTCAGGTATCCTAAGGGCAACGGATTCGTCAGCTTCGGGCAAAGCTAATGCCAGATTTAACCCTTGGAGTGGAGATCGTAACCCAGTGGTGTTGGCTCATGCTTGTTCGGTCAAGGGTTTGATAGGCACTTTATTTCCAGGCATGGTGCGCTGCTTAGTTCGCTTGGGAGGCGACCGTAGAAGGGCAGCGGCCTCCGCCTCGGTCATCTGAGCCACTTGCCGAGCCAGAAGGTCGTACGTTTGTTCGGCTGGAGTCCTTTTGGGCGCGACTTCGTTATCCTCTTCAGTTCATTTGTCCATGTGTGTGCGCACCAGGGGCAATTCGCACCACCTTCCATCCAGATACGTCCTCAACTAGTCCGACTGGAAATACCAGGAAACCTTATGTCTCGTCAACCAATCAAGTCCTAGGACGATATCACAGGGGACGGGACCCACTAGATAATCACCGGTAAAACATTCCTTTCCACACCAGACCGTCAAACTTTTCACGGTTCGATCAATACGCAACTGGGCACCGCCCGCTATGGTAAGCACACACACATCCGAAAGTTTCCACACTTTCAGGTGTAAGGCTTCAACCAATCGAGGGTTACTGAAACTGTGTGAGGCAACAGTATCTAGGAGCGCCTCAAAGGAATGCCCTACCACCTCTACGGGTAGTACGGCCAGCACGCCCTCGCTGCACAACATCCCTTCCACTTTGGAGCCCTCATCTGCAACGAGCTCCCGCCACCATGGTGGCAACTCAACGTTTGTAACTGACTGACGGCCCTCAATAGACACTCCGACGTTCACGTCTCTGCTGTTGTCGGTACTACGCTTCTCCACCCCGTTGCCTGCTGGGGCCTCTGCAGCTGACTTTCGCTCTGCTGACTGCTTCTGACAAGCAGTTGGCCCTTGATTGTCCGCTGGTGCCCCTTGCTCCTTATGGATTACCTTCTCTGCCCACCGAGGGGAGACTGAAATGGCATTAGGTTCTGTTGCTACTGCGCACATCACACCTCTGCCACGATTTGGCAGCCTAGCACGTTTGTCACCCGCAACGCCTAGGCTCCCCCGTTTAAACGTTGAGATCGCTGCTCTTTCTGCTGTGCGGATGTCGATGAAGTGTGGCTACCCCCTCCTGTCCTCATACGAATAGGTGTTCGGCACTCGCGAGCTTAGTGGCCCATACCTCCACAGTTCCGAGACGTTTGCCCGGATTTGCTCGAAGTCGGATCACCGGTTGGACAATTCTTAACCATGTGCCTCTTGTCTTTACACTGGTAACACACCATTTCTGTTTGGTCACCCGATGCTCGGGTGTACCGTCTAGTCTCAGTAGACACTGGTGCACGTGGAAACTCCGTTGCTCTTCCTGTGAGACTAAGTTGGAACTCCCGTTCCCGCCTACGGAATTCCTCCTGTGCGGCAGCCCACGGGGCGGATACAGCGGCTAATGCTTGGGCTGCATCCCTCCAATCACTGAATTGTTTCGTACCTCGCTGTGTTACGGCCCATCTGAGTTCTGCTGGAATATTCGTTAAGAAATAACCAACTAAATCTTCTGCCGGCAGCTTGGATCCTCGAGCCACGATTCGATTGAAGTTAGCCGTATATGTGCTGTAGTCCCCTTCCCATTTGTTAGCTGTCATTTGGTGAATGAGCGTTGCTCGATCTTCCTTGCAGAAACATCTTATTAATTCCTGTTTGATGAGTGCCCAATCAGTCATGTCCCTACCGGATTGTTTCAGGTCCATCCAGCACTGTAGGGGCTCCTCGTCGAGGTATTCTCCAAGCTCGTCACCGCACAGTTCTTGTGGAAGAGCCATCTTCGTGAACCGTTGTTCTATAAGCATTAAAAAGGGTTGCATGTTATTGCCCTTCTCCCGAGCGAGGGGCGGGGGCGGTACGAATGACGACCGCTGCACACTCATCTAAATAAGGCAATTCTGCAGCCATTCTACTTCTTGCCTTAGTCTGGCTATTTCATCGGACTATTGCCCTTGTAGCTGTATTTCCACGACCGCTTTCTTTGGAGCCGCCACTTGAGGAAGTTCTCGGGGGGCTGGGTTGGCGACGGCGGTAGGTTGAGGTGCCGAAGTGCAGTTGTGTGCCCCATCATATGTTGTTTCTTGATTTTGCCCGGGTGGGCGCTAACGAGCGTTTGCTTCCCCTTAGTGATGATGTTTCTCGAATAACAGTGCAGATTTCAGATGATTAATGAAAACTTTAGCGGTCCGTTCTGCTGTAACTGAACTCGAGCGGGGAAAGAAGCGGGCGTCCATGCCCACAACAACGTAGATGCTATCGCAACCTCTAAGTGCTGCTAATCCCCATGTGAAATGCACAGAGAGATCCGCCATCGTCCACTTGGGGAAAGGAACAGTCGCCAGGCGTACGCGTGTGGAGGCGTTCTGTTGCTTTTGCTGCTGGCATTCCGGGTACGTGAGGGCATATGTAGTGCACAGGCACTACAATGGATCTCTGGTGAGGCCTCAAGAGGCCTAATATCATGAAAAGGAATGAACACTATAGAAGATTTCAGTTCAGGAATTAGGACACTTTTAGATAGAAAGACAGCTTAATAGGATCAGAGTGCTCGCCACCCGGCACAAGCTTGGGGCTGGGTGTGAGGCTGTTCCTGTCCTGTGCTGGTCCTTGCCCCCAGCGAGGGTCGAGGATTAGTTCTATTATTCTGGGTTTTCCTTGGGGAACAATAATAGGAACTCGATCATATATTTGGTTGTTAACGGTGTTTACTAGTGGTTTCAGCGAGTATCATAGGTTTAAGAGCGAGACAGTGGCGTGTGCACTTATTCTGTCTAACCTAGGGATCTATCGTAGTAACTGTGTAGGCCCGCTGTTCACTACAGCATATCCCTCGGCTGAGGGGCGTACCCTAGGCCTCGGAAAGGACTTACCCACCGGTTCCATCGCCGGTTTGACATTCACAGTTCCAACACCCTAGGCTCTAAATCTGGGTCTTTTCTAAACCTGCTTACCCCCATTCAGCTATGGTTATGGAAGTGGCTCTTTTCCTTTCTTGCATTCCAGGCGAGCCTTTCATATCTGCCTGTTCAATTATTTCCTAATTGCGGCCAAGCTGGTCACCGATTGCCTCTCTCCAGCAACCAGTAATTAATTGCTGACCAGCTGATCACTGATTGCCTATCTCCAGGAGACAGCCATGCTGTCGATCAAATATACTGAGGCCCCATGACCGCCAATGGATTTCTGTTCACCAGTGACTGATTCTTCTCACTGCACCGTTCAGTCGGCAGTTCCCCCTACTTTTCCCAGTTATCTGATAGCCAGTTCCCTTACACATCTGGGAAAAAAGCCTGCATACCAGGGGGTTTAAATGGACTTAGCATACTTGGAGAAGGCGGATCCTGTGCGTAAAGCTATCTAGCATCATCGCGAGTTACCTTCTACTAGAAAAGATGCCAATACCATTTGCAGAACTTTTAATGCCTTTTGAAGATGAAAGCTTATTCTAATGGCTTCACATCGCACCGCCCGTCAGAGCTAGATGACCGGCTACGACTGAGGTCTTCTTCATGAATATGCACTTTCGACGGAATGGGTTTCGGAATTCGAGTTGATTGGCCCCCTTATGGACAGAATACTCACGACTGAGAGCCCCGCTGACGAGGAATAATGGCCAATCTCCATTATCCAAGTGAAGAAGTGGTCGAAGTTTTGATGAAGAATTTTCAAAAGGGTTTTAGGGTTTGTGTATATACATATATATGAAGCTGCTGCTAAGCGCTAAGTCATCATGCTGCGGGGAATGGGGTGCATTGTTCACACCTGCCCCGTTGGAACATGAATGATGCAAGGCTAATGTAACGAGAGTCCTCGGTTTAGTCGAGGACCGTCTCGAGTTGCAGTAGAGTCAAAGACTTAACGAAAGAGTCCCCAAAATCCAGCTGCCCTCCCCTTCAGCACATAGGCCTTATTGGCACAGCGTCCCCTGGCCCTGTGCTGGTGGGGACACGGGCGAGCCTGCTATGGGCTCTAGCGCAAATCGTTGCAGGTAGTGCTGAAAGGCAGCTCCACATAGAACCGCAATCGATGCCCATTTGCCGCATGTGCTAGCCCTGTAGACTGTAGTTTATACAATCGTTAAACACCTAAATACTTACTTGATCCTCCGCGGTGAACCCGCTAGCATGTAGGGATCCGAATACCATCGTGAAGCAGAGCATGCTACATGGTGCAGCTTCTGCTGCAAGGCAACCCAACATACAAGCAACCCCAAGCCACATTTGTTTCATGGGATAACGCTGTAGATAACTGTTGAACACTTATTTGACCCTTAGCCCCCAGCCCGCACGCAAGCAGAAGTACAGTACCACCTTGGCAGTACCAGCTTGAGACAGACCGCCTTGATGTGGGAGTTGCCATGGATGTTCACCAACCAAGTATCCCCCAAAGGAGCTCCCAAAACTAGGGAACGGGCATACACATAATAGATACATTCGTTAAAGACGAAAACGCCCTCGTAGTAATGCTCCGGCGCAACCCACTCTGGCCGACAGTCCGGAGCGCCGACGCCGAGCGGTGTGCACAGGGGCGAAATTGAAGGGGCCCTTAACAAACTGTTAGCAAGTCAGTGTACCCATGAGAGCAACTATCAGATGCAGCTTGGGTGACACGAAAATGCATGCTTTGTGCCTAATTACTTCGGTGAAGGCGTGTTTCAAGTGGCTCGCCGTAGTACGCTAGGGCTGGGCTCGGCACTGCTGAATATGCGGAATCGAGTTACCTTCGCTTCTTCACCTTCTCCTCCTGGGGGAAGTAATTCGGTATGATATATCTCAAGTTTGCCGTGGCTGACAGAACTTGAGAAGGCCGTCCAGGCCCAGTGTATAAACGTTCACCTAATCTTCGCGCTTGATCCACACAGCATTCAGGCACTTGCTGGTTCGTTAAGTACATCCCTGCAGCTTCCTACTACTAACTTTGCCTTTGAGAACTCTCCACAATTTAAGCAGGTGTGGACAGAAGCTCTTCACAATAGTGCATGAGCTTGTGGCTGTAGGCCTGGCGGTACAGTGTCTAGACTTGGGCGAAAAGGGGAGGAAAAGTCGACGGTACAGTCACTGGGACTTGCCTCGTGGTACATTCGAGGCGCAGATGACTTGGAGGACTGGAGAATGAATCTGCTAACCCGAGCAGCGCGCCGTGTAGATCTCTGCCCACTCGGATTCAGGGGACGCCTTGGCAACATCATTGGCTACAGCTTATCAGGAACCATTAGGAGAAACCCCCCAAGAACGTGTGATGAAACTTGTGTTGATTGCCGAACACCAGAAGAGAAGGACTTTGCTGCTGTCCAGGAGGCTCAAACCATTACCAGCACGACCCCGCGGGACTTCGAAATCCGCACTGCTGGACGCCTGCCATCGTGGCACTACAACTGTGCCCTCGTTGCCATAGGGCTCCATTACAAAACAACGGACAGTTCAATTCATCTATTTCGCCACGAATACTTGAACAAATGCGGCTACATCATCCAGATTCCATTACGACATGGAGTGGCAGGTTTCTGCTGTGTCGGCACCCCAGGGACTTGTAAAGGAGCCGAAAAATTTGGGGGAATGCGCGTCGCTTACCCTCAATTTCATCTGAGACGAGATGCCCTTGATTATGTGCGGCCGCCCTTCTGCTGTGGTGCGGAGCACATCTCACCACCACACACCTTTAGGACACAAGAGGAGCGGAAAGATGCTAAGCCGTTGTCGATTTTCCATCAACTGAATAGCTGTACAGCGCGTGCAAACGTGCACACAAGCCCATCCGATCATTCGGGGCGTCCATTAGGACGGCCTATGCCACACAATGACCCTCGAACCCAGCGCTGCCGCGCTGCAAAGCGCACACCAGCCCTTACAATGGCAGCTGCAGCTGCTGCTTTTGTATTCCCAATCAAGTGGAGCAGGGACGGGGATGCGTCTTACGAAGGCATAAGCACTAACGACTCCGGTGCACCTAAGACAGGCGACGGTCCCGCTGCTCACTACATAACGGCTAAGTATGACCGTGAGGACGTGAACTGCTTATGCTGGGGAGCCTGTCATCCCTGGCGACCAGTCCTTCACACAGTTATATTGATAGGTAGGGGGCTTGAAGCGTTGCAGCAGTACTTCAGCCGCCCAACGGAGCAACGTGGAGGGGCGGCCGATAGCGTTTTCGGAAGCCTTTCGCGCCTGGAAGACGCCGCACAGCGCCTCTGGCTTGTTTTGCAGTACCATCTCACACGCGTGGGCTCCTCCGTTAAGCAGGCTATTGGAAATACCAGGTTGCCTAAGGACAAGGTCTGCAGTAGTGTCGGCACAGGAAGCACGCGTAACATTCTGTCTGTGGAAGAACAATTATCTGGGCAGCGGGAACTTGGTGAAAAGCATGCGGACGGCGAGCGTAGTGCTGTTTCGGAAAGACGGAGCTGGGCCATTCACTGTTCTGCTTCCTGCCGAAAGGCTTTGGTGGGGGGCTTAGCCGGAAGTGCACAGTGCTCCTCTGGGGTCCAGTATCACCCAGGGCAACCGAAGCTGTTTGACGCCAACGCAGCTTACAGTGAACCTGATGTTCATAAGACTTGCGGGTGGTTGGCGGCATCGTATAGTGCACTCGCGCAATTTTTCCGAACGATCGGGTCTGTTCTGCTGAGGCTACTATATGTTGTGCCTTTAGCGCTCACTGCCGCCACCGCAGGATTCTGGCTTCTTGGGTTGCCGTACCTGTCAGCTTGTTTGCGGACGGTGGGTTTGAGGGGTAATTGGGTACTCCATTGGGAAGCTGTTGCGCAGCGCGAATTGGAAGAAATAATCTTCACGGCTGTCACGGCGGCGGCATCCGCCGCAGGGCCAACCTACGTGAAATTTTTGCAGGTACTTGACATTTCTTTGCTTAGTTGGCGGTCGGCAAATCAGCAGACTTCTTCTGACCCGAGTTCGATTCTAGTGGCGTGTCAGTGACATTTCTTTGGACTGAAGTAGCTGTCTTCCTTTCTGTTGTTTGCAGTGGATTGCTACACGGCCGGACTTATTTCCTGAATCCCTCTGCTCGCGCTGTGCAAGGTAAGGATGTTGTCGAAAAAAGTTGTTGAGCACCGTGCTGCGTACAAAGATCTATTCAAATTGGTATCGAGGGTTTCGTCTGCTCTTGCCCGCGTATTGCAGACTGCAGACATCAGTTCGTCCCTTCTCTTACCCCCGAGCCGCTCTCCTTCTCCGTGAACAATTTGGCAACGATGTGACACGCCACTTGCTGCTCGATCCGACGTAAGCTGCACGCACCGTTGCTGCCATCAGGGCTCATCTTGGGATAAGCATTGGTTCTCTTACCTGCTGATTCAGTCCTTCATGTGCCTGTGAAAGCAAAGTGAGCGTGCAACACATGAGTTTACCTTCTGCATTTAGGCCAATCGGATGCGGCTGCATTGCCCAGGTTTACCGCGCATACCTTTTGCTGTCGAACGAAGCAAGTGAACAGTCAAAACGCACTTTCCTCGACCATGCCTTTGTTCTAGGCGGCAGCCAGTTGAAGTCTGCAGCTGCAGAAATCGGCAGCAGGGACAAGCTGCCCCCGGTTGCCGTTGCAGTGAAGGTTATGAGGCCTGGAGTGCGAGAAGCGATGGAATTCGGTGCGGCAAGCCTTCGTGTTTACACTGAGATGCACAGCTGCTAACTAGGAGAGGCTGCCTTCAGTCGTCGGACAGTTGACTTTTCTGTGCCCCTTTCGTCTGTCGTGACAACTTTGCAGACCTCCGCCTCATGTTGCTTATCGCCTCAGTGCTTCAGTATCTGCCCGCTTTTGGGTTTGTTGCTTTGAAAAAAAGGTGAGGAGGCAGCTACGTCTGCGCAGAAAAGGGGGTTCCGCCGCATGGTGAGATGATATCTTAATGACGCAACGGTGGCTGCAATATCAAGCTGTACTATGGGGACACATCTCAGAAGCAGCGGCAAAGTGACGCAACGGTGTACAGTCGTGCAGGCTATAGCCACTGTTCATCCGGTAGGCTTGGGTACTGGCTGCTAAGGTGCAACTGAAACAGCTGATTTGGTGCGGTATTATTGGCGTGAAGCAGGTGTACGAATCACTGAAACCACCAAGTTCGCCATCTGAATGCCTGCATTTGCTCGCTTGCCCGTAGTTCTACTCTGAAGTAGTAGCGGCTGTGAATGTCTCCTGCAGCGTGGAAGAGTTTGCAGTGGCAATGCGCCGGCAACTGGATTTTGGACTGGAGGAAAAGCATCTGAAACTCTTCCGCTCAAATTTTGGGCTTTCAACAATTCCTATTCCTGATGACCTGCTACCTCTGCGTAATAGATGCAGGCGGGCTAGCGGGACCATAGAACCTGCAGCTCCGACGGTAGAGGGGAAGGCAGAACAAAACCACATCAACATACTCGGATCCTTGTCGAGGAAGATACTTGGTATGCGCCGTCAGGTTACTTTTCCTTACCCGTTCGAGGCTCTAAGCAGCAGCGAAGTGATTGTCATGACGCTTGAGTCCGGCTTCACTCTCAACCAGCTATTCAAAACTAGAGCTGAAATACAAGAACTAGAAGAGTCTTCACGCGATAAGTGTTACATGCGGGGAGATCGGGGCATCGGGGGGCCTAAACAAGAGCAGGGTGACAGTCAAGTGGCGTTTCCCACCCCCGCCGCGCTAAAGATAATAGAGGTATAGACTTCCAACCGAAAGCCCGCTACTCAGGGGTTCTTGCTTCGAAGCTTCTCGTTCATTGCGTTGTTCTGTGTGTGTGTGTGCGCTTGCCATCTATCCTGCGTCTGCAAAATTTCAGCGCTTCAACAGCGTTGGAATGATCTGCCTTCATTCGTTCCTTCAAATGGTGTTCCTGGACAACTTTTTCCATGGCGATATGCACAGCGGCAACTTACTGTGCCGCTTTGCCCACAAAAACAAAGAGGTACTGTCGTGCCCTTGCGCAACTGCCTCTGCAAGAATGCGGGTTGCCTGTATGCTGCGGCAGAAGTTGGTCGTTCGGATAGTTTTCATTTGAAGAAGGTTCTCGGGGGCTGTTTTGTGTCAATGCAGCTCATATTCCCTGTCTTGCCTGCAACCTTGCCAACTGGGTTGGCCACAGATGCTTCACATCTTGACGGTCAGCCTTACATCTGCTTTCGACAGCTCGATGGGAGGTTGGAATTGAATCCGCAGAATCAAGCCTTCTTTGGTTTCCCTGAGCATGAGCGTAGTCCGAAGGCTTAGTTGTTTACATTGCATCTTCGGCTGATGCAATGGGTGCGCCTCAGGCCCACTGGAATTGGTTGTACTGGACTGTGGTCTTGCTAGCTCTCTAGACCAAGCTGACCGAGTTAATTTCGTCACCCTTCTCGAAGCCATAGCAAGGAAACGAGGACGGGAGGCAGGTTTGTGGACACTCATATTGACATACCGGGAAACGCAGACCGTGCATTGGCGGGGGCGTGGCAAAGCTTATAACTGAACTTAGAAATGTGTGTGAAGCAATGTAGAAAAAGATGCTTGTTTCTTGCTTTGGATCCCCTACATCCCCGTGAGCTTGCTATAGGTGTCAACAGGCCAGTCAGGACCTGAAATGCCCCACTGTAACGCAAACGCCTACTGGGTACTGGGTCGTAGCCCTGACAGTGTGTGTTTGTGTGCGGCCATGGCACAGCCTTAGCGATGCTTGAGAGGGCTAAGAGAAGCTCATGCCAGGATAAAGAGGGTTTTTGCTCCGAAGTCGAGCAGTTGATTAATGATCATCACTTCGAGGTGGGCCGCGTGAGGGGCGTCAGAGGAGCAATTTGATCTCTATGTAGTCCGTCGTGTGCAGCTCATTCCAGGGCATTGCTGCCTGGTGTGCTTTGAATCGTTGCTTATTAGGAAGGAAACTCTCTGCAGATGAGTCGTGTCCGGTTCACGTCGTTGATGGGGCATATGCTATCTGTATCAAAAAAGTACTGCGTGGAGCTAGACCCCTCGTTCGTCTCCGTAAGCTTCAGCACCTGCCTTCCGCAATGAATCTGGCAAAACTGGCAACGTACGCGAACGCTCAACGCTGAATGCATATGAACATCTTTATTATGTGCGTCGCAGATTGTTGTGGCAATGTCTGTTCTAGAAGGTGTCGGAGCCCAACTCTGCCCTGATGCAGATGTGTTGAGGACTGCGCTGCCCTATAGCTTGATGGCTGCTAAACTCCTCAATCGTAACACCAACAGGGAAGCCTGAGACTAAAGCTTGCATTGAGAAGCACTGAATATCCATGCCAACAAGGGAGCCATGCGCCAAGCAATCGGCAAAGTAGTGGAAACCTATGGAGTCCTGGCCAGACCCTGCGTGAATTACGGCACAGGCTTTGTGCCGTGCCATATATTCTTCCTTTTGGACAATGGCTTGTTTCACGGTGTGCTTTGGCTTGACAAAACTATTTGCCTTTTGAGTGTTAGCCAACGCACCAAACGTACATGGACAGCTTGAAAGCTAGCCTTTGCTCTGAATGCACGTTAGAACACTTTCCATCATAAAACCAAGCGGCTGCTAATCCAATGGAAGGCGCACACGAACTGCGTCTCACGAAAGCATGCGCTGCTGGGGAACCTGCCCAACATTACCATTGCTGAAAACTTGGATGATATACGCCTTGATGCTCTTTCACATCGAACTCTTCCCAACCCATAGAACCACGTGCAGCTTGCCCATCGGGTGACGGAAGCATGCCGGCCAGCATTGTAGGAATTCTGGAAGGGTAATGTCCCCCATATCACTGTACACTGAGCTTTCCATTCTTATTAAAGCTGTACGGTAGAAGACATTGGGTGGGCTGGATGCTGGTCAAATTAAGCATCGATCCGGTGCTGCGCAATGGTCTTCTGCGCGGCCACTCAACTAGAGGCATATTGCCCCTTTCTTCTAAATGATTTTTACTTATTTCGTAAAAGTGGTATATCTGAAGTAGCTAGCGAGCAGTGAGACGAAGCTATAGACAAACCCACTTACACTCCGATATACCGTCTTAGCATGCAGGTAAAGTAGCCCCGTAATTGCGGTAAACGAAGAACCCATAGTGACAGACACAAGTTCTTGAAATTCGCTATTCCACTGGGGAAATCATATGACCTGCGGTTTCTGGATCAAAATACTCCAGAGACAATTTAGTTTCTCACCGCCCGCCTTGCCTCATCACCGGACCACATGGCCTTCCGCGTTTGCCGGTTCCCTTCTACTTGGTTTTGAACTCCTTATCTCCTGACCAAATATGTTTAAATGCCATGCATAACTTGCGATCCAAGGCGTTAACTCCTCCCAGAGAGGAGGCATTCATTCTCGGGATCACCGTCGGGCAAACTATCTGCTGGTCAGCGGTCTAGAGAGATAATAATAAGTAGCGGTAGCGACATAGCTTACGGGGGACATATGAAGCATTCAGTAATTGATTGTGCTTCTGCACCCAATACGATGGGCCCAGCAGGGTTCTTCCCTTGGGTACCCATTTGGCGAAGACAGCCCGATGGCCCCCCAGAGCGCCTCGCGCTGCCTCACGACAGCCGTTTCGACTTCAGGCACCTTTTCGGCATGCAGGCAAGTCAAAACCTACCACACGCTTCCCCGGTGTCTTGCACATTTGGGAAGTTACTCACCGGCTGTGCAAACGCCTTATGAGGTCAGCAGGCAGCGTTCGCTCTTTGCGGTAATTGCGCGTACCTGGACTGCAGTTTCCACCAATGCATCTCACAGACTCCGTGGAGGCTGCCGTATCGTCGAATTTGGCTCTTCCTGCATTGACAATAGGTGCAGAACTGCTGAAAACCATCCGAGCTAACCTTGTGACTGTTATCACCGGTAAGGTTTCACCGAACACTTCAGCGGATGTCGTTTTGGCACTGCTGATGCATGCAGCCCTCTAATCCGTAGATACCTTTTTGGACGAGTTTTCCTGGAAGTAGGTGCCGATTCCTTGTCCGTCAACAGGCTCAACTGGGTGCGGAAAGACAACAATCGTACCGCTGCTTCTCTTGCTACAGCACAAGAATGCGCGACTTTTGATAGCGTTACCTAGGCGTATTGCGACACAGATGGCTGCTGAGCGCCTCAGGCAGCTCCTCGGAGATGATAAACTCGGTAAGCTCGAAGTAAAGTTCTGGCACTAGAGCCGCGCACAACTACCTGTGTATACCAGTCGATGCACTCTCATAGGATTGTTATCACATTCTCCTTGCAATAAGGACACCATAAAGTGCATGTAGGCCGCAGGCCGCAGACAAGGCACTGCTTACCATGGCGACATGCGTTCAGGACAAACAGTTGGCTACCATGTGGGCCACGAAGAGGCATGCAAATCAAATGAAACTCGTTTGCTGTTCGTGACAGCCGGCATGCTCCGAAAGTATGTCACTGGTGCTCTCCGCCAGCTATACCTGGTTGAGAAGGCATTCTGCGGCGGATTTTCAACTACCGACTGGCTGGCTTCAGCCCACAAGTTGGAGTCAATTTTCCCATACGATTTCGTGCTGGTTGACGAAGTGCATGAACGAACAATGGACTGCGATATGGCTTTATTGCTGCTCAAGTGCCTTGCGGTGAATATGACAGCGGCCGCTGTTCGTGCTCGAATGCAGCTGCCTGTTTTTCGCATAGTTGTGATGTCTGCCACCATCAGCGCGAGCGACTTCTCTGCTTTCCTTGCGGGGGAGAGTTTGAATATTTTTGAAGCGGAGCATGCAGCGTGGAAGGAAAGAGCATGCCTACTGCGAGTAAAGGGGGAGCTGCAGGCCTCTTGTTTAAAGGAAATACATTCAGCATCCCCCCAATGCGCGGCAGGCCTAACCGCCGGGGAGAAGAAGAGATACGAAATGAGGGAGCGGGAGCGTCTGATTGGGTGGGCTAGGAGCTTGGTGACTCCACTGAGCGAACTGGCTCGTTTGTGGAAGACCCGTCGCTCCAATGATTTGGCCACCATATTCCGAGGGCAGCGCATTTCGACGCCATCAAGGCCCTCGTGCTCGAGGCAGCGTTGGAGGCAGATATCGGGAACAGCACGTGCGAAAGGGAACTGCGTGGAAGTGGCGAGACGAACCAACTTTCCTGTAGAGGAGCTATTTTGGGACGACATTGTGGATTTAGCGCGCTGCAGCATGACCGCCACAGCAGCAGAACTTCTGGATGTTGCAAGCCCAACGCTACTACGCTATATGGGTATAGACCCTGAAAGTGGTAGCATATTTTCCATGGCGGCACAACAAACCTTCATGGATGAACGGAAGACGCGAACCAGTTCGAGCACGGGAGACGCAGCCCACTTTGACTCTCCTTGGCACGGTGAGGCTGGCAGCGAGTTGAACGAAGGTGAAGTGCCTGCCAGGGGTGATGACTTCTGCTTTGACAAACCCAGACTAAATTACTGGTGTGTCGAGAACGCGGCGCGTCTACTGCTGCTGATTCACGTCCAGTGCTTACTTCGAAATGCTCCCCAGCCGGGCGTCCTCGTGTTCCTTCCTGGTAAGTGCGTGATTTCTTGAAGGTCCTGCTGCTACATAGCGCGAAACAGCGCGTCTTGCTGGCGCAAGCGTGTCGTTCTGCCACTCCTAGTTGAATAATTCGGGATGGAGGACCTTCGGCTGTTGTGTAAAGAGGGCAACTTTGCGTTTACTGTTTACGGCGCAGGGAAGCCTGAGATTTCACGCATGGGGCAAGCGCTGGACCAAGCAAAAGCCGAGGCCGCGATGGCCCTAAACAGTGTTCGAGATGATCCACAAGGACGCATTAGACCTGACATTATCCGAGAATGTGAAGGGCCAGTGCAGCTGAGGGTCGATCTGCAGATCTTGCGCATTCATCGTGATGCCGAGACTGAAGACTTGAAGCACGCTAAACAGCATGCCCCAAGTTCGACGTGCATGAAGATTATTCTGGCCACAAACATTGCGGAGAGCAGCATTACTTTCGTAGACGTCTGCATTGTCCTGGACTTTGCACTTGTGAAGGTGGGTCTGCGCAGCTCGCTTTGCGCATCTTTTAACGCTTTGCGAAATAGTGTTAACAAATAGCACATTTTTGTTCCCTCAGAACAGAACAGTTGTTGATTTCAACAAGGGGAGTACGGTATATTGCGGGCTGCAAATCTGCCTCCACTGCAGGAGAAGCACGTGCATGCTGTCACCAAAGCTCACCGTTTGCAGCTGCGATGGGCGAGCCGCGCTGCACTGGACCAGCGCAGGGGAAGAACGGGTAAGCAATGGTTGCCGGCCTTGGCAGCACGATGAGATCCTGTTTATTGCTTTTGGGGTAGGTTTCCTACCAAATACCAGCGAAAATATTGTCTTAATTTGGTGGGTCTGACGTACCTGAACGGTAGTGCTCATGGCCGTTTGAGGAATACCTACGAATTTGAAGGAAGATGCAAACAGCCAGATGCTGGTGCTACAGGACGTGTCAGGGAGGGGACGTACTTGTGCTTGATACCGCGAGAACTATACAAGTCTCTTGAGCCATTTCCCCTTCCGGAGCTTCAGCGGCTTCCTTTGGAGGATGTGAGCTAAACCCTCCTGCAGTCTTCTGGTTTCTATTTGCTGCAAAGGTCTGTGCAAATGAGGACTCAGTATTCTGCCTGCTTCGCTACCGCATATCGTGTTTCAGGTACTTGTGGACATAATGGCAGCTATGCCTGGCGAGAGCACTGATGCTTCTCTCTTTTTTCTTTCTCAAGCTCAAGACCCGCCGGATGTTGGCAGAGTATACGAGGCTCTCTGCAGCATGGAAGCATCAGGTGAGCAACAGATATTATCTCGAACACTCATTATACTATTCTGAAGCATTGGCCTTGCTGCACTTGAATGACGGGCCACTTGCACAGAGAAGTGGCAACACTCACACGACAAGGAGAAGGTGTTGCCCTGTTCATGCAGGCGCCCTCAAGCTACGGTCCCCGTCCTCTTTATTTACGCAAATGACGCCCCTTGGCCACTTGGCAAGCTTTCTCGCCTTGCCTGTGAAGGTCGCTCGAATTGTTCTTCTTTCCAAAGCTTTTGGAGTTTTGCCAGCAGGCATGTGGGCGGCGTCGCTTCTTCTCAGCGACAGACAGACCATTTTTGAATGCCAACGTGAGTTGCTGAGTTTCCGGAGTCGCAACTGACAGAGTGCTCTCAGCAGGGATAGGTAGAAGCAGCGTGCTCCCCATTGCGTGCGATGTGGGGCGGTATCACCAAGCTTTGAGGGTTTGTTTGCGCCACAGCAAGAGGAGTGAAAACGGCCAAACTGCCTGATGCAGAACTGCTGCGGTGGCTGGTGGCTCGCTCAGCGAGGCTTGCTTTTGCTTGCCGCCTACGCGATCGTCTCTTTCCTGCGGCTGCTCGCAGCATACACGTACAATATCGGTCAAAGGGCGAGCCAGGGGAGTGGCCAGCCTTAAAGATGGACGGATCTGAGCAGGCGCCTTGGCTGGAAGAGCCACATTGCACAGAATCGCACGAAAGAAACAGCTTCATATGGGGTGAATTCATTCCATGTGACATATGTGTCGATGTTGTGACAATGCTGCACCTTCACAAGGTACACGGCAACCGTCTTTACCAACTGCAGAATCATTTGACACTGAGTGCAGAAAAATTGCAGCAGGGCGATGTAGCGCCGCCGAGTGAAAGTACGTTTCCGTATTCACTGCAGGAGATGAGGAAGCTTAGGCGTCTTCTCGCAGAGAGCGGGGTATCTGCTCAGGGTGTTGCAGATGCAGCTTCCCAGCACCAATCCATCTCACGTAAACTAGCCCGTGTTGGGATTTTGAGGTGTGCTGAGTCTTGCAGAGCGATGCCACCGTTTTTGAGTATGGCATCGCATACCAGCGAATTTATTTCGAGGGAGGCTTCGGGAAGGGATATTGAAGGGCTTGTTTGGCGCCTGCAGCTCGTTCTTGCCTGTGCGTGCATGCCCTTCGGCTTCAGCAGAGTGCGAGATGGCTCAATGCAGGCCCCATTTAACATGGGTCAACAACCCAAGTCCCATTTTGCATTCAACATTTTGTGCCACGAGGCGTTCCGGGAGAGGCCGGATTTGCTTTGTCGCGACGCATTGCTCGAAGCTTTGAAACAGAGCTGTTCGGATACTGCGAAAAGCTCTTGGCGTTCCCCATCGGGGGCATCCGAATCCCTAGGCATATTCTCACCTACCGAGGGGCCAGACATTTGTTCGAGGAAGCGGCTGCAGTGTAGATTTTATCAGCGTATTGAAGAACCGTGCACTGGCAATTCTGCATTGGGGTGCGTGTGTTCTGTTTCGTTTCCGGAAGGGTATTCTGAAGTTCCTTCACTCCGTCAAGGCCACCTAGAAGGTGAGGCCAATATTCGTTTAGGCAGTGAAACAGAGTTGGTCAAGCAGCGCTGGTCCCAGCAGTTCTTCCTCGGGGAGGTGGGTCTACTACTGCGAAGCAGCTGTAGCGCGGTGTTCCTTCTAGGGCTGGCTGTCGCGCTTCTGAGGGAGACCAATCCACTAGCTTTGTTCTCTGATTTAGCATGCCGAAACTCTTCGAGAGCTGCTGGACATGCTCCAAGAGCTCTTCTCTATAACTCCTTCAGGACGTGGGTGGACCGGCAGAGGCGGTCCCACGCAAAACTATATGAAGAGTTCGAATCCTTTGGAGAACGACTCGAAACATCTGGGTTCCTCGAAAAATCGCAGGTTGGAAAATGGTGTGCTGCGCAGTTTGAGAGCATGCGGACGTCGAGGCCTACTGCATATTCTGGAGCAAGTAGTGTCCCTGCGGCTAACTTTCCATCAGGGGGAGGAAGCCGTCACGCTGTCTCCTCCTTTGAGTGGCTGGAAGCCATGAGGGATCTTGAAGGGTTTATATGCCGACTTCTTCTATTCGCTGCTCAGACTCGAACGACGCGACGATTGATTCAATTGATGTATGCGACGTTGTTGGAGAGACCACACGAAGCGCGGCAACTGGTATGTGAGCAGCAGGGTAACTGGCCGACTGCTCGCTCGGATATGGATATGATGGATAGGGCTAGGGAGGATCTTACCACGATATTCATGCATCCTTCATTTAGCGGAAGGCTTGCCAGCTGTTTGGGGCCCCTGCAGTTCTTTTCTCTCAGTGTCAAGAACCCTGTACCTCTGTCGGACCTGCTACTCTGTGAAGGCTGGGATTTCGATTTCAAAGGGATTAGCCCTGGGGTACCTTTGGGGCCTCTCATCAGAGTGCAGGAGCTGCTTGGCCCTCTGCTTAGCAGCGGCTGCCGCGCCTTGCTCCCTACGGACATACAGGGAGTCGCAGAAGCTGTGAAGGAGTTCTATAGTAGCAAGCAGGTACAGGCGCGACAGCAACAGGCTCGTGGTAACTCCAAGAGGCCAAAGGGTCGTGGCCTTCTACGCCACTTGGAAGAACAGAAACAATACCACGCGCCTACGGCATCTGTGTGGACGTCCCTTGTAGAAGAAGCGGTTGACAGTCTAACGGCTGCAGCTGCAACTGAGCTGGCACAATCACATTCCAGGAAATCTGGGAGTGGCCTCGTAGAAACTAGTGATGATGAAAACAGGTTGCTAAAAGCAGCAGCGGAGGCGACACAGATTGTGAGCGCCTACTGGCGATGTTGTGGTCTGGTGCATGCACAACCCAACGCCAGAAGGGTCCAGCTCCTTGTCTTTGGGGACAGTCATCGCAGAGCACTGTTGCAGTGGATTCACAGAGCTACTGATGGAATCAGTATAAGGGCAACTGGAAAGAGACAGGGAGAGTTGAGGGGGCCTGAACTTGAATGCATCAACCAGCCCTTGTGGGCGTCCATGTTCCCCTTCGCCGACGACCAAAAAACTCGTACCGCTATTGGATGGAACCTGCCTGATGCCCAACAGCCGAATGCAGTAACTTGCGCTTGGTCTGTAGAGGATGAGGATCAAATAGAGGAGCAGCTGCTGGAAGCAGCGGAGAAAACGCAACACGCTGCAGGGGGAGGCTTCGTGAGCGCAAGCTGCCTGCAAGATATCATATCGCTGGCGATATCAGCGGCAAGCAGGTTACTGGAAATCCAGCAGGCAGAACTTGATGAAGCAGAGCATCACCTGGGGAGCGACTCGAAGCTACCGGCAGAAGCTCCGGCGCGCCCAACTACTGTTGGAGACCCTTCTCCAAGGGAGGATGAAAGTGAGTGGAAGGACACAACGAAGAACTCATCCAGAGCGAGCAAAGGTTCCTTTTCCAATATGAAGGACACTGCCTCTCATTTTCATTCGGTAAAGCCGGAGGACGATCCTCCGCATTTCTGGCGCCGGTGCCATCCACTGCATCAGCGAAACGACGGCAGGGAACACTTCTCTATTCTTCAGTCAGATTTTCCTGGTAACATTGAGGTAGGACGGGCAGGTAGTGGCTGTACAGACGACCTTTGTGCTCCGCACGAACGGCATTTCTGTAGCGTGTCGCATCGTTTCCTTAAGGCATTTTTAACCTTAGATAAAGAAGGGAGAAGCCGCAGGAGGCAGCATGGCCGCCCGAGTACAGCCCGCGTTTGCCGCATATCGGAGCAGTCTATTCTTCACAGCAACGGCCCATTTTACCCGGGAAGTGAGGCCAGTCCCGCCATATTTTGTACACAGTACAGTCCTTGTTCGCCACTTCATTGAGAATAGAACAGTGCTGCCTTGCAGTTGTGTAAGGTACGCTGTACGAGCCAGTACATTTCCTGTATTTTTGAAGTGTGTGTTTCCTCTGAAGGCTACTCACGCGAGTTTTTGCTGCTCGGTTTGAGCGAATGGGACACGTCAGCTGGGCTTGCTAGCGGAGGTTCGGACGTGGGGGCTGCCTCCTTGCTCCCACCGTTGCCCCATCTAGAAGAGTTACTTCTCCTCCTGTTGGCACCTGTTGTGTGCATCTTTATGTCGAAGCGCTGTTTGTGTTATTGCTGCAAGTGTTGCCCGTGCAATCCCGATGTGAAGGCGGATGCGCAGGGTAATCTAGCCGAAAGCCGCGTTGATTCCTCGTCAGGCACCGGTGCAAATGTTCCATTTCAAACTCGCAGAGACTCGGTAACGGTTGATTGCTGCTCATTATGTTTGCGGGGTGCCGTGTGCTACGCTGTTGTGTCGTTCGGGGGATTCCGAGAATTCGGCTGGGTTCCTCGTTTTTTGTGGAAGGATGCAGATATCTCGCTGCTAAATGATGCCCGATCTGCGATGAGTGACGTTTTCAAGCATACGGATATTCGACTCAGTGCCAATTTGCACAAGGATAGCCCCAGGTGGAGGGAATCAAGTTCTGAAGATAATGATTGTGCCATTGACAGAAACGATTGCCGGATATCCTCTGACAAGAAGAAGAAGGCAGCTTGTGGATTACAATGTCAGGCGTCGTCTGGTGGTGCATGCTTAGATAACATTTTAGGGCAACTACTGCTTCCCAAGATCCGACTGCAGCACAAACAGCATATGGGAGCCACGACAACCACTGGACATATCCGTTCAAGGGCGAAGAACCCAAGTAATGTAACACAACAACCAAGCCTGAGTCCCCACAATCAAACTACACCTGCGGGTGACAGAGATGCACTGTGCTGGGAGAAACTGGATTATGCAAAGCAGCAACAAGGGCACGCTAAGAGTGGAGAGGCGTCTTTATCTCCGATAGTTGCTTTTGACTTGGACGGAGCGGAAATAGACATTCCTGAAAAGACGCCGACTCCGGCAGCCGGATGTTCTACGCAGACTTGTCAGGCAGGGGCCTTGCAACGGGAGGCCAGTAGTTACCAGCAACAGACACAAAAGATGAAAACACAAGGACCCGCGTGTTTAGATTCCTTGGCTATGACTATAAGAGAGTCACTGACGCTTTTGCATGCCCCACAGGCATCGAAGACAGCGCTGCTGCCTGAAGGGGCCAAACCCAGCATGTGGGGTCTACCCGTTTCCTTGTTGATGCTGAGGCATATCCCTCAACAGCCCCCTCTCTCTGAAATACAACAATTGGACGCTTGGAGAGATTTGTCAGCTACTATTTTGCCTGACTATGCAGGAAAACTGCTTCTTCAATGCGCTAACAGCTGCTGCAGGGTACCGCTGGGGTACGCTGGGGATTTGGAGCTAGTTTCCAGGAGCCACCCTCTTACTGACGGCCCCCCGTGGGCGAAACTAGCATTTAGATATTTCCTGGAAGAACTTGATGCATCTACAAGAACAACGAATGAATCAGGCATTCCATCTACACATAGTAAGGTGGGGAGATATGCACCCGACAAGGCAGCGTCTGTTCAGAGAAACTTAAGAAATCATGAAATCACACTGAAAAGTACCCTTCTTGCGTGGCTGCAAGAAACAGAGCTGCTAAGACCTGACGTGGCAGTGGAAGTCCAGAAAGGCACTGAACTTACAAACGAGCACGAACTCTGGGTGATGAACACTTCAAGGATCTCTCGTAGACAGGCAGAATGCAGTATGTGCTACGTGAATGGGGTAGAGGTTGAGACACCAGGGCGTCGATGCAGCAACTGGCCTTGCCTGATGCGCCGCTGTTTTCGTCAACAAGTGGTACCTTTACTTGAGGACGAGCATACATCCCTGGCAAAGCTCAAGCTGGAAAGCCGGTTACTGCTTACTCCGTCCAGTCTAGCGTTCGTCTCCACATATATAAAGCCGCTGTTGCGTACACGACGACGGCTAGAAACCCTTCTCAAGGTTAAGCAGGAAGAAGCATTTCATACCGAAGCAAGTTCAGCAGAACTCGCGCAGCAGAACCTTATGAAGCAGCAACATAGCCACATGGTTGACAAGTTTATAGAATGGGTTCTGTGTGGTGGCCCAGTACGTCACATCGTTGGATTCCGCATTTTTGAGTTTTACGTGTTCCCGCCGGATTCGCTGGTAGAGATAGCAGGGCACACGGATGCACAACGCGTGTACTTCTGGAGGTTGGCTTCTTCGAACACTGTGCCGCGAAATCCGGCCGACTTCTCGAAGCAACTGATTGGAGGGCCTGTTATCTCCTTCGGTGAAGCATTAGCGTTGGGACAAAGAGATGATACTGAAGCTGCGGAACGAAATGACAGTGGAGTATTTGACTCACCGAACATATTCTTCGCAGCTGCAAGATACATTCACAGCTTCGAGAAGGGGGTTTTGCAGAAAGACCTGGAGACGTCATTTTCTTTTGTTGAGCATTTAGCAGAAGTAGTTGCACGAAGTTGTAAATGGACGACAGAAAAGTCTCACCTCAAGGATTCGGAGATGTACCAGAAATTCTTCGTTGAGTCGTGGGATATTTTCAGATCTGCTTCAGCAGGGGCAAGTGCAGCTTCTCCCGAACGACGGGGCGATGAGTCTCAGAGTTGTGAACACCCGAATGTCAACGGAAAAGGATCACCAATAATTTCGCAAAACGACGGGGAACTAACCAGAACGCTACGAACTGTGCTGAGTGCTGCATCACCAAACCTGCAAGGTGCCCTTATCCCTTCGGACCTCTTCGACTGGCAGATGCGTCTGCTGCAAAAGCAGCGAAATGCAGTACTCAGACACTTGGAGAGTGCCCTCGTGTCATTGCCCAAGGAATGGGCGGATGGCCACTGGACAATGAGCCGAGTCGTAGAAGAACAATCAACAATCTGGCGATGGTCACCAGACGAAGAGGAGACGAAACAACAGCAAGATGCAATTCGGGCTGCCCAAGAAAAGAGGAAAGCTGAAGAGAAGGATAGGAAGATGGAGGAATTTAAGGAACTGAGAAAACGACTGGAAATGGAAGCTCTGGAGTCGTCGAAACGCTCTCGTCTTCATCGGTAGTGCTGCTCTGTGCCTATTGAGGTCTTCACAGCTCAGCAGGGCGGTCTCCTGCCACGAAGGGCATCACTGCGTATCGCGTGAGCACCTAACTTTCAGCATCTTGCCATTTTCGAGGGTAAGAGGCCATGCTCTGTTTCATGGTCTGTCTGTTTTTATTAGGGCAGGGTCGTGTGACTACCTCGCCCTTACACGTATCCTCTGCACGACTTATTCATAGGGATATGGATAGCCGCGGGTGCAGCTTAAATTTATGGATGCCCTGTATGTATTGGCTCTCCTTAGCAAATAGTTATCGAACGGTTTTGCATCAGCATATCGACTTCTGCGAGTCTGCTACACGCCTGTATGAAGTGTACTTTATTTATGGCTGCCAAATGCTTGCATGGCTAGAAGAATAAGATAGAATAAGGGCCTTCGAGGCCCACGTATTTGGAGTTATGACAAATTTGCTAGTGGCTCGAAGGTCTATTGTTCATGGGTATCCCAGGCCGTTCTCTACCACATTTAAAAAGATGCTATATGGTGGTTTACTGAACAGACAACCTTCATACAGCTTTGCGGTGGTATGATGATGTAGTGTGACAACTAGTGGCCGAGGAATCGTTCAGAGGCAACGGACGATCAGCCGAAGTCTGCCGGGGTGCTAAACGGGAGTCATGCACCAGCATGCGCTGAGTTGTAATGCTGCTAGCCCTACTGCCAGCAACGAAGGGAACGTGAACTGGATTGCAACAGTTCCGCGAGGTGCCAAGGCTACCCTGGGAATAATGTGTGAAGGCCTGGCTCCCCTCTACAGTATTGCACTGGGGAGAAAAGTTGAAAACCGCCGTATCGCCACTGTATTCACGTGTTCCATTGAGATCATTGACGCAGGCGTCGAGAGAGCTTTGGTGGTTTCTGGCCTGTCCACAGTCATGACTATTTGATGACCCTAAATGCACGCCACATAAACCACGGCAATGTGCATTGCTCTCAGTAAAAACACTTAACAAATATTCTTGCCCCCTATAGAGAAATTCAAACTTTAAACACACATTCTTGCATTGAAGGCGAATCGTCTGGTACGGAGGCCTGCTGCTAACTTAAGCTCATTACAGCATGCCGGATGTGGTAGGGCTCTTACGGATGATGTTGCGTCTGCATTCGGCCGCCTCTACTCAAGCCACCCACCGCTGGTGCGTGGCTCATTTCGTTTGCGGTCGCCTGATTCCCGTAAAGCTATCTCTCTGTATACCTTGCGGATGGACAAGTTCACGATGCGGAAATATTCTTGCATTTGTGCGTCTGACAGCTCTGCAGCCAGAAATTCAAATTCAACAGTCATACCAGGCGACATGCTGCAGAAAGCAGATGCTATGCTCACTCTCCAGGCAAAATGCGCAAGATGACGAAAGCATCCAAGCACTGCATATACCATTAATCGTCTTCGCGTATTAAAATGTTGGTGCAGCCTACCGGCATAGTTCGCGTCTCCATTGAGGAACAAAAGCCTACGCAGTTTTTCTTCTAAGTTTTTCTCTATAGCGATTAGTCGTTGCAAGTCTACGTCATAACTGTTTATTTGCTGGGTCATGATGCCCTGAAATAAGTGAAAGCAGCCATAAATGCAAACCACTATATGCTTTGACAGGGAGGCTGAGGCTTACCACGCAGAGAATGGGGGCAGTGCCAATACCGAAACCCACCTGCAGCCTCTTGTAGGCCCGTTTGTACTCGCAGTGCACTGTTTTAATGTGCTCCAGGTCATCACCCAAAGCCTTGATTTCTTGAACAGCTGACTCTTGCACTGCAACGCACTCGTCGGGGCCAATCCTGGCGACAGGCTCCTCGGGGATGGCAAACTGAGTTGAAGCCAAGACACAACACGCATGTAGGGACCCACGCTTAGTCAAAAGCCTCACGGGCTATGTAATACAGAAACACGAAAAATTATTATCACACTTTACAACCCACGCACGCGGGCTTTCATAAGGCCCCATACACCCATTGCATGCAGCCTTTTGAGTTCCTGGAAAGCCACAGTCAGGAACACTCACCGAAGACTTGGGATCTGGAAGGCAGCTGGAGGAATACGGCAGAAGCTGTTTTGGTTTCTTGCGGCTTTCTTCTGCTGCACCGCCTGCTCGCTGTGCTTGAACAACAGTTAACTTATACTGGGCTGCGCATGAGCAGGCAACCAAACAAGTCGTATGCTACTCTGACAGAGATTATCCAGGGAAATCTATATACACGAATGATACGTGTTTCAGCTGGACTAGGCAGGCCCGCATGACACAGATGCCAGCCTTCACCCAGAGAAGGGCTTGGCTAATGCTCACTTCCTTCCAATTCTTGCGCAAGTTCTTCGAGCTCGTCCACAGAGCAAGGATGGAGATCTTGGGCCTAAATTGCAAAAGCAATAATGAAGACAGCGATGGAAATATAGCAGCCATGCGCAAGAGTTGACGACGTATGAGTCGGCGGCATAAAGACGAAAAGCGGCAGAAACGCCTCAACCATCAGCGAGCATATATGAAGCCGTCTACGTTGTTCATAAATCACCGTCAGAACACTAAGACGCTTCTCAACCTCCTGCATTTGTGTATGCCGTCTTCCGTAGCAAACACGGCAATCGGCGGCAGTCTGCTGCAGGGAGCTGTGGACTTGGTCAGCCTGAATAGAGCACCGTCCAACAATTCCGACAAAATCATTAATCGGAAGGCGATTAAGGCGAAAGGCCCGTGAAAAGCAAAGCTAAACTAACCTCCCTGCTGAAAAGTAGCAGGGGTCAGATTTACTGCTTTGAGAGCGCTGTAGTAACTTGCAACCTCCTGGGATTGAACTTCCAGTTGCTGCTGCAGGGTGTCAAGCTTCATCCGAATCTTGGAAAGCTTGTCCAGGGCCGTGGAGAGCCTAGAAGAAAACAAACAGCGGTGTTGCGTACTTTAGGGCTTTTGCTTTCACACTAACTTCCAAAAGCGCCCCCAGCCACCCACCGACAAAAGTTCGTAGCAAAATTATAGCCCGTTTGTTTAATGAGAAAAGCCCGTTTCAACTTACGCCATCGAAGGATCTGTCTGCAAATCGTCTTGAGGGCTCAGCGCTGCAGCAAAGAAAAAAACATACACACAGTATCTGAAGTGAACAGTGAAACGTCAAGCATGAGCTACCACAACAAGAATAATCCCGTCAAGTGTGGTGTATACCAAGGCTACCGATTCCCTCCCTTCAAAGCGACGTACTAGGCTCTTTCTCGTCATTTGTGTCAACGCTTGCTGTGCGACTAAAGAAGCGAGCACACGAAGCTGTGGGCTGGAGAGCTTGCTGACGACCGCCGACTGTGTTTGAGACCTCTTTTTCTTCTGTGGCATCTGCATCCCCTACCGTACCACCATGCCGCCTGTCTGTCTGAAGTTCACCAAAGGCGGATCCAGTTATCGAGCGAACTATATTTGAAGTGGAGTTCGTATGCCGAATAGGAGAGCCATGCGGTGTTCGAGCCGCTGTACCCCGTGGAAGATCAAAAGTTTCGCCGGTGTTGTTAACAGGCAGCCTCTCTGCGCTGCCCTTGCCGACACCACTACTTGATTCAAGACCCCTGCTCCGACCCTTGGAAGCGGCCAGCAGCTGTGCATTCAGCATCTCCTGCTTTTCTTGCTCAAATGCATGGCGTTGCTCTTCTAGGCGTTCTCGTTGCTCCTTCAATTGCTGTCTCTCCAGCTCCAACTCCTCCCTCTGTTTATTTTGCTCCTTTTCCAGTTCCTCTTGTCTTCTCCTCAACTCTTCTGCTTCCTTTTGTTGCTGTTCTTGCTGTGCCCGGAGTTTCTCGAGTTCATCATAGCTGACAGCTCTGCTTGAAACTGTTGATATGGGGTTTTTGTGGTGCAACGGATCATTCTGTGGCGTATGAAGCGGAGCTGAGGAAACGCAAGCTGGCCTCCCATGTGAATGTCTTTCTTGATGCTGTTTTTCTTCTGCTGTCAGAGGATAACCCGCGGTTGGGTGGGCACTCATTCGCTCGGGAATCTGTGGCTGCTGGCCAGGCTGCCAGTCGTTACAGGAAACTGTTTGCACTTGCGGTGTCTGCAGCCCTTCCACTGGGTAGACAGACTGCAGTGTGGAAGTTGAAGCTTTGTTCCCCTGGTGCTCAATATAACTAATCGGCGCCGCGATGCTCTCACCCACGCCGTATCGCATGCGCGTAGGTGACTCGACTCGAATGGCATTTCCGCTCCCAGCCCCATAACCCGGGTAAGGGCCCAAGGGAGAGGAAATGATACGCATTGGAGAGGCTGCTGAGTAACCTCCTGGTGAAGACGATACTACTGGAAGCCCTGCCTGGAGTCGAGGAGACGGAACGTCAAGAGAAGAATACGTGTCCCCATGCCGTTCAACGGGCGCGCCTCCCGATTGACCAGGCACTCCCCAGCCAGCCAAACAAAGCGAGCATCTGCAACCCGGCCTATGAATGTACGTGCGAACCGCCGGCCTCGGTTCTTCTTGGGCTACCGAAACCGGCTCCCCGCATGCCCACGGTCTCCGCGGCTTCGGCATAGTGCTGGATTGCAATTCTCTACCCCCCTTCCTTTCCTGGATCTGTGAAGTCCTAGCTGTTAAGCAGCCACTCGGTTCTACAACAGTCGATCTCCTGCTAGCAGGTGCTGGGCCTAACTCGAAGAGGGGGAAGTCAAGCAATTCCTGCAATAAAGGGTTGAAGGTGGAGGGCAAGAACCGCCTGGCTGCCTGCACCAGAGGCGCTCGTAAGGTCTTTCCCGATGACTCACTCCAAAACGCCTCTTCCTGAGGAGAGCAGCCTTTTCCTAGCGAGGCGTCTAGGCCAGAGTCCTCTTTCCTGAAGCCTTCTGAGGAACTTCCAGAATGCAAGAGTCTTTCACCTTCTTCACCGGCGGCTGGCCGCCTCAGCTGCAGAGTCCACAAAGACGCGGCAGACAGAAAATTACCACAAAAAACATGGGAGGGCATCCTGCAACCCAATGTAGGCTGGGCAAGCGCTAATCGCTTTGTCAACGGTCCCTTATATGCAACTGGGGTAGGATGGGCCTCTAGAGAATCGATATTGCTGGAGGCAGGAGTTCCCGGCCTATGCGCCTCGGAGGGCTTGTTATCTCCTCCCCCCCCCAAGAGCATTTTGAGCTTTTCATTCCTCAAGCGCTCTAGACGTATTCGGTGGCCTGGCCCCTGAGGATGTTTGTGCAGGGCAAATTCCACTGCATTCTCCAGAATAAGATTCGTTGTCGTCATGTCCAACGGCTTCGAACCACCCCATCCTATGGACTTGGAATAATAAAGCATAGGCTCAGATGAGGTTGACGGCTGTGCCGAATGGCAAGCCCCAGGATATGCCCTTTGAAAATCCAATTTTTCGCGTCTTCCCAAAGGAGGAAACTCGTTCATGAGGTGGACTGCATCATCATCATATTCTCTGTGCAGCTCTTCGCATGAGTCCCATCGAGCCTGCCTCATCCTGCCCAACTGGATATTAACAGGCGTGTCAGAAAAGCTCCTGGGCCCGGGAGAATCAGTAGTGAGATACAGGCTTGCTGCTTCATCGGGCACTACGTGAATTCCACATCCTAAGCTAGGCTGACTGTTTCGTGACTCTTCAGTGCTGATGGCTTTCTTTGCTGCTGCAGGTCCCTTGTAAAACTGAAGACCCTTGAACTGAGACACGCACTGCATACCAAGAGACCGGGGAGAAGCTTTCCCTGCAGCCGATACAGAGCTCTCGAATGAATCGCCTTCTGTACTGCCCTTCGAGTTGGCCACATCTTCGACAAGCCCTTCCGATGAGTCGGAAGTGAGCGATTCACGATTTTGGCTTCGACCCACTTTCAAATACGTCGGCAGAAACGCCCCGCCAAATGTGCAACACCGCCTAGGTAGAGGAGGGGCCAGATACACAGCTTCAACCTTTTCGCATCCTGCAGACCGATTCCTGCTCAGCCGCAGGGCTTGGCAAGGGAGCAAGCTTCCATTGTGGCAACGCAGGGCTGGAACTGCATTTCTAGACACGTGAAGCAACCTCAGAGCTAGCTGCCGCTTGCTCAATTGGAAACCCTTGCGGAAACTGTTGCCACTGCTGCGGAAAGGACGCTTCTTAACCTCGCCGATGACTCTCTGATGCCCCTCGGTTGATTCCTGGGTAGCACCGCACTCTTCCTCAGCAGCCGTTCCTGGCAAACTGTTCCCACGAAGTGCCGGTTGAGGACCACGATACCTGAGAGTACCTCGTATGCGGCTTTTCAAAGACTGCGCATGAACACCAGCTTCTGCATTGAAGCCTGACATACGATCTGCCGTAGAGAGCCGTTCGTCGAGCTCACGGGGAGCTTGCTGACCGCTTTCACTTTTTCGTTGCTCGTGAAGGCCTCCGCAGGACCCCTGCGCTTTACAGTGAGCGTCAAGGGAAGCATGCTCTCCCTGGCTGCGCTGCTCCGGGGTAGCAGCTGCCAAACCATCGTCCATGGCTTCTCTGTTCTGTGCGAAAGGTGCAGTATCTTGTCGGTGGGTAGCGCTGGTGCGTGTCTCCCGTGAAGTAAATACTAGGTGTGCCAAGGAAGAAAGAGCAGCGGCGAGACCAAATGCTGGTGGCGGCCAACGCCTCGCATTTGGAGGCTGCTGCGAAGCACGAGTAGCCTGGGAACTCGACAAAGGCAGTGCCGATGTGGAGTCACGCATGCCAGCATGCACCTCCTCCCGTGTAGGAGCCTCTTTACTTTCTACTCGTTCAGCCTGGGGGGGTAGCAAAGCGGGCCCTTCTCCATAGTTTGTGCAGTAGATCGATGCCTGCGATGACGACCTCGTCAGCCCGTAAAAGGGTTTGTTTTTCTTTGCGCACTCATTGCTGTCCGGCGCCAAATCTCTCGATATAGTAGACACCGAAGGGGACGGCATCTGTCCTTCGGTCACTCCTAATGGAGGCTCAGTGTCTCCTACGAGCCCAAAGGCTCTACTAGAAAATTCCTTGCAAGAACTCCACGTTTCGTAGGCATTCGAATCCTTGCTATCACTGTGAGCACTTTCGCTGCTGTGGCAACTGCTTTCGCTGCTACAGCAGCTGCTGCAGCTGCTCCTGCTCGTGCTGCTATCAGAGCTGCTGCTGAGAGATTCACTGCCACTCTCCGAGTCTTCGTAAACCCTGTTGTTCCCGCTGCTGCTTTCCTTGCTGCTGCCCCTACTACTAATGCAGTATTGCTTGGTAACCGTCCCGACGCAATGGGAGCCTACATCTCCGTTGAGCGGACGGCTGCTACTGGGGATGTCGCCATAACTGAGGCTAAACATTTCGGAATTGCGTAGGCAGTTGGTCGTAGCTGTGGCATCACCCGATTCCGACTTTCTTAAGGGGCGGCCAAACGGAGCTTTCGGCGGGTTTTGTAAGCCAGAATTTTCCGATTCGTCTGGGGATCGTACTTGCTGAAGCTGCTGTTGCTGGCAGGTTGCTCGCCGTCTGTGTTCAGTACACTGTGGTACGCTCGAGATGCGCGTCCCGCCATTCCGAGAACCAAGGCCCTGTGCCTCAGGAAAACAGCGGATTGACGAGGAGAGAAAGTCTGGAGGGTGCGAAGTTCCTTCATGCCGTTCCCGTTTTGTATGGCAAACCTCGCCAGAGCCACCTATGGCACACTTACACCCGTCCGCTGCTATCCCCATATCTCCATCGATTAAAGGCATCACTGATGTTCCATAATATCTTGTCAAATCCTCTTCCCGACTCTGCTGCATCTCCCGCCTTGTTAGCGACACTCCAAGAGATGGATCTCCGTTGTTGTTGTCTGGGATTTTTCCTGTGTGCCCGAGGGGTCCACTGGGTGCTTCCTGAAGGTCCACTTGCTGCACACAGTTTCTCCCACTCACAGAATCTCCCGTGCCCGCCTGGATTTCTTGCGTGCCCCCAGAAGAGCTTGTAACATCGCGCCCAGGCGATAGGCCAAGCTTCGGCTCCTCGACCCCTCTTTCAATCATGTCCGACACATCCTGGAAGCTCTCACTAGTCTCCGCAGCCTCCTTCGCGAACCCCACGCATTCCCTAGATGATGCCCCTTCCACAGTGGATGCCCGCTGCCTCATCTGACGCCCTTCCGCATTCACACATGCGATTCTACCTTCGCTGCCAAGCGATACCCCGAGCTTCTTCTCTTCAGCTACCCCTGCAAGACCGTGTGATAAAACCTGACAGCTCCCATCCGTCTCCTCTGCAGATTTCATCGCTACACATAAACTGCTCCAGAGCGATGCACCCGCCCTCTCCACACTGGTCGTCGAACTACCAAGCCCCGTCTGCTGCTCTTGATTATCACCCGACGAGCCTCTTCCTTTGCTTTCACGCCAAACCTCACTCTTTGGCCCTTCCACCTCCCCCTCAGCAGCATCCGGCACATCCTGGAAGCTTTCGTCCCCATCAGAGGCCTCCCGAGAAAAGCCGTACAAGGACGCACCACAGGCTTCCACACTTTCTGGGGAGCTGCACTGCAATGTCGCTCTCTCTTGTGCTCCCCCCCACGAGCCCCGTCGCTCGCCGCAACGCGACACTTCACGCCGCGGCCCTTCGGCTCCACCTCCAGCCACGTTCGACGCATCCTGGAACCTCTTGGCCTCCGCTGCAGCTTCCTCCACCAAACCCGAACCCCTGCAGAAGGATACGCCAGCCCCAGCGGAATCCACTGGAGGCCCACCCTGGCTCGTCTGCCGCTCCTCCGCATCCACGCTGCGCGACCTGGCACCCTCGCTGACACGTGACACCTCACGCTGCGGATCTCCTGCCCTCTCTCCAGCCTCTTTCGACGGATCCTGGAAACTGTCACCAGCGCTCGCACCATCGTGCCCCAAAATCAAGCTGCTGCAGGATGAAGCACCTGCGTCTTCCCCAATAACTGGCGAAACGCCCTGACTCGCTTGGTCACGCTCCGTACCCTCACACGACCCTGTACCCTCGCTGGCACGCGACATCTCCCGCTTCCCCTCTGATGCCTCCCCTCCAACACCGTTGGAAGCATCCTGAAAACTGTCGTCTGACCCCTCAACACGCGTCAGCACGGAGAAGAAACTAGACCATAACGAAGGACCACCCGCATCCACACTTGCTGCAGATGCTTCCTGGTCCGCCCGGCGTTTCTCTGCATCCCCGCACGAGACTCTGCCCTCGCTGGCCCGCGACCCGTCACGCTTCGGCTCTTCCGCTTCTCCTCCACCCCCGGTCGACGCATCCTGGAAGCTTTCGTCCCCATCCGCAGCCTCCCGAGCAAAACCCACAATGCTGTGCAAGGATGTACCATCCTCTTCCCCACACGGAGTCGGAGCGCCGTGGCTCGTCTGCCGTTCCTGTGTATCAATGCAAGAGCTTCCGTTTTCGCTGACACGCGACACTTCACGCCGCGGCCCTTCGGCTCCACCTCCAGCCACGTTCGACGCATCCTGGAACCTCTTGGCCTCCGCTGCAGCTTCCTCCACCAAACCCAAACCCCTGCAGGAGGATACGCCAGCCCCAGCGGAACCCACTGGAGGCCCACCCTGGCTCGTCTGCCGCTCCTCCGCATCCACGCTGCGCGACCTGGCACCCTCACTGACACGTGACACCTCACGCTGCGGATCTCCTGCCCTCTCTCCAGCCTCTTTCGACGGATCCTGGAAACTGTCACCAGCGCTCGCACCATCGTGCCCCAAAATCAAGCTGCTGCAGGATGAAGCACCTGCGTCTTCCCCAATAACTGGCGAAACGCCCTGACTCGCTTGGTCACGCTCCGTACCCTCACACGACCCTGTACCCTCGCTGGCACGCGACATCTCCCGCTTCCCTTCTGATGCCTCCCCTCCAACACCGTTGGAAGCATCCTGAAAACTGTCGTCTGCCCCCTCAACACGCTTCAGCACGGAGAAGAAACTAGACCATAACGAAGGACCACCCGCATCCACACTTGCTGCAGATGCTTCCTGGTCCGCCCGGCGTTTCTCTGCATCCCCGCACGAGACTCTGCCCTCGCTGGCCCGCGACCCGTCACGCTTCGGCTCTTCCGCTTCTCCTCCACCCCCGGTCGACGCATCCTGGAAGCTTTCGTCCCCATCCGCAGCCTCCCGAGCAAAACCCACAATGCTGTGCAAGGATGTACCATCCTCTTCCCCACACGGAGTCGGAGCGCCGTGGCTCGTCTGCCGTTCCTGTGTATCAATGCAAGAGCTTCCGTTTTCGCTGACACGCGACACTTCACGCCGCGGCCCTTCGGCTCCACCTCCAGCCACGTTCGACGCATCCTGGAACCTCTTGGCCTCCGCTGCAGCTTCCTCCACCAAACCCAAACCCCTGCAGGAGGATACGCCAGCCCCAGCGGAACCCACTGGAGGCCCACCCTGGCTCGTCTGCCGCTCCTCCGCATCCACGCTGCGCGACCTGGCACCCTCACTGACACGTGACACCTCACGCTGCGGATCTCCTGCCCTCTCTCCAGCCTCTTTCGACGGATCCTGGAAACTGTCACCAGCGCTCGCACCATCGTGCCCCAAAATCAAGCTGCTGCAGGATGAAGCACCTGCGTCTTCCCCAATAACTGGCGAAACGCCCTGACTCGCTTGGTCACGCTCCGTACCCTCACACGACCCTGTACCCTCGCTGGCATGCGACATCTCCCGCTTCCCTTCTGATGCCTCCCTTCCAACACCGTTGGAAGCATCCTGAAAACTATCGTCTGACCCCTCAACACGCTTCAGCACGGAGACGAAACTAGACCATAACGAAGGACCACCCGCATCCACACTTGCTGCAGATGCTTCCTGGTCCGCCCGGCGTTTCTCTGCATCCCCGCACGAGACTCTGCCCTCGCTGGCCCGCGACCCGTCACGCTTCGGCTCTTCCGCTTCTCCTCCACCCCCGGTCGACGCATCCTGGAAGCTTTCGTCCCCATCCGCAGCCTCCCGAGCAAAACCCACAATGCTGTGCAAGGATGTACCATCCTCTTCCCCACACGGAGTCGGAGCCCCGTGGCTCATCTGCCGTTCCTGTGTATCAATGCAAGAGCTTCCGTTTTCGCTGACACGCGACACTTCACGCCGCGGCCCTTCGGCTCCACCTCCAGCCACGTTCGACGCATCCTGGAACCTCTTGGCCTCCGCTGCAGCTTCCTCCACCAAACCCAAACCCCTGCAGGAGGATACGCCAGCCCCAGCGGAACCCACTGGAGGCCCACCCTGGCTCGTCTGCCGCTCCTCCGCATCCACGCTGCGCGACCTGGCACCCTCGCTGACACGTGACACCTCACGCTGCGGATCTCCTGCCCTCTCTCCAGCCTCTTTCGACGGATCCTGGAAACTGTCACCAGCGCTCGCACCATCGTGCCCCAAAATCAAGCTGCTGCAGGATGAAGCACCTGCGTCTTCCCCAATAACTGGCGAAACGCCCTGACTCGCTTGGTCACGCTCCGTACCCTCACACGACCCTGTACCCTCGCTGGCACGCGACATCTCCCGCTTCCCCTCTGATGCCTCCCCTCCAACACCGTTGGAAGCATCCTGAAAACTGTCGTCTGACCCCTCAACACGCTTCAGCACGGAGACGAAACTAGACCATAACGAAGGACCACCCGCATCCACACTTGCTGCAGGTGCTTCCTGGTCCGCCCGGCGTTTCTCTGCATCCCCGCACGAGACTCTGCCCTTGCTGGCCCGCGACCCGTCACGCTTCGGCTCTTTCGCTTCTCCTCCACCCCCGGTCGACGCATCCTGGAAGCTTTCGTCCCCATCCGCAGCCTCCCGAGCAAAACCCACAATGCTGTGCAAGGATGTACCATCCTCTTCCCCACACGGAGTCGGAGCGCCGTGGCTCGTCTGCCGTTCCTGTGTATCAACGCAAGAGCTTCCGTTTTCGCTGACACGCGACACGTCACGCCGCGGCCCTTCGGCTTCACCTCCAGCCACGTTCGACGCATCCTGGAACCTCTTGGCCTCCGCTGCAGCTTCCTCCACCAAACCCGAACCCCTGCAGGAGGACACGCCAGCCCCAGCGGAATCCACTGGAGGCCCACCCTGGCTCGTCTGCCGCTCCTCCCCATCCACGCTGCGCGACCTGGCACCCTCGCTGACACGTGACACCTCACGCTGCGGATCTCCTGCCCTCTCTCCAGCCCCTTTCGACGGATCCTGGAAACTGTCACCAGCGCTCGCACCATCGTGCCCCAAAATCAAGCTGCTGCAGGATGAAGCACCTGCGTCTTCCCCAATAACTGGCGAAACGCCCTGACTCGCTTGGTCACGCTCCGTACCCTCACACGACCCTGTACCCTCGCTGGCATGCGACATCTCCCGCTTCCCTTCTGATGCCTCCCTTCCAACACCGTTGGAAGCATCCTGAAAACTATCGTCTGACCCCTCAACACGCTTCAGCACGGAGACGAAACTAGACCATAACGAAGGACCACCCGCATCCACACTTGCTGCAGATGCTTCCTGGTCCGCCCGGCGTTTCTCTGCATCCCCGCACGAGACTCTGCCCTCGCTGGCCCGCGACCCGTCACGCTTCGGCTCTTCCGCTTCTCCTCCACCCCCGGTCGACGCATCCTGGAAGCTTTCGTCCCCATCCGCAGCCTCCCGAGCAAAACCCACAATGCTGTGCAAGGATGTACCATCCTCTTCCCCACACGGAGTCGGAGCGCCGTGGCTCGTCTGCCGTTCCTGTGTATCAATGCAAGAGCTTCCGTTTTCGCTGACACGCGACACGTCACGCCGCGGCCCTTCGGCTTCACCTCCAGCCACGTTCGACGCATCCTGGAACCTCTTGGCCTCCGCTGCAGCTTCCTCCACCAAACCCGAACCCCTGCAGAAGGATACGCCAGCCCCAGCGGAATCCACTGGAGGCCCACCCTGGCTCGTCTGCCGCTCCTCCCCATCCACGCTGCGCGACCTGGCACCCTCACTGACACGTGACACCTCACGCTGCGGATCTCCTGCCCTCTCTCCAGCCTCTTTCGACGGATCCTGGAAACTGTCACCAGCGCTCGCACCATCGTGCCCCAAAATCAAGCTGCTGCAGGATGAAGCACCTGCGTCTTCCCCAATAACTGGCGAAACGCCCTGACTCGCTTGGTCACGCTCCGTACCCTCACACGACCCTGTACCCTCGCTGGCACGCGACATCTCCCGCTTCCCTTCTGATGCCTCCCTTCCAACACCGTTGGAAGCATCCTGAAAACTATCGTCTGACCCCTCAACACGCTTCAGCACGGAGACGAAACTAGACCATAACGAAGGACCACCCGCATCCACACTTGCTGCAGATGCTTCCTGGTCCGCCCGGCGTTTCTCTGCATCCCCGCACGAGACTCTGCCCTCGCTGGCCCGCGACCCGTCACGCTTCGGCTCTTCCGCTTCTCCTCCACCCCCGGTCGACGCATCCTGGAAGCTTTCGTCCCCATCCGCAGCCTCCCGAGCAAAACCCACAATGCTGTGCAAGGATGTACCATCCTCTTCCCCACACGGAGTCGGAGCGCCGTGGCTCGTCTGCCGTTCCTGTGTATCAATGCAAGAGCTTCCGTTTTCGCTGACACGCGACACGTCACGCCGCGGCCCTTCGGCTTCACCTCCAGCCACGTTCGACGCATCCTGGAACCTCTTGGCCTCCGCTGCAGCTTCCTCCACCAAACCCGAACCCCTGCAGAAGGATACGCCAGCCCCAGCGGAATCCACTGGAGGCCCACCCTGGCTCGTCTGCCGCTCCTCCCCATCCACGCTGCGCGACCTGGCACCCTCACTGACACGTGACACCTCACGCTGCGGATCTCCTGCCCTCTCTCCAGCCTCTTTCGACGGATCCTGGAAACTGTCACCAGCGCTCGCACCATCGTGCCCCAAAATCAAGCTGCTGCAGGATGAAGCACCTGCGTCTTCCCCAATAACTGGCGAAACGCCCTGACTCGCTTGGTCACGCTCCGTACCCTCACACGACCCTGTACCCTCGCTGGCACGCGACATCTCCCGCTTCCCTTCTGATGCCTCCCTTCCAACACCGTTGGAAGCATCCTGAAAACTATCGTCTGACCCCTCAACACGCGTCAGCACGGAGACGAAACTAGACCATAACGAAGGACCACCCGCATCCACACTTGCTGCAGATGCTTCCTGGTCCGCCCGGCGTTTCTCTGCATCCCCGCACGAGACTCTGCCCTCGCTGGCCCGCGACCCGTCACGCTTCGGCTCTTCCGCTTCTCCTCCACCCCCGGTCGACGCATCCTGGAAGCTTTCGTCCCCATCCGCAGCCTCCCGAGCAAAACCCACAATGCTGTGCAAGGATGTACCATCCTCTTCCCCACACGGAGTCGGAGCGCCGTGGCTCGTCTGCCGTTCCTGTGTATCAATGCAAGAGCTTCCGTTTTCGCTGACACGCGACACTTCACGCCGCGGCCCTTCGGCTCCACCTCCAGCCACGTTCGACGCATCCCTGAAACGTCGCTTGCCATCCCCAGCACCACACCCCAACACCCAAGTGTGACCAGATAACGCACCAGCGTCCTTCCTGGTAGCTGGTAAAGCAGCCTGATTCGCCTGAGTCTGGTGCAAATCATGGCACCAGCTTGTAGCATCGCTGCCATGCGATGTGCCGCTAGCCGGTTGTCCCGCCTCGCCGTTAGGCCCGGGTGTCTCATCGTACAAACTCTTCTCCGGCTTCGCAGCTCCTCGCGCTAAACTAAGCGTGAGACAAGATGGCGAGGAGGCCCCGTCGACACTGAGTACAAGGGTGCCCTGCCTCGTATGGAGTTCCTGCGCATCCCCAGAAAGACGCATGCCTTCGCTGTCACGCGATACCTCATGCTGCGGCACTGCTGCCTCCCCTCCGACCACGTCCGGCGCATTCTGCACGTTTTGGCACTCCTCCGCAGACTCCCGAGAGAAATCCACACTGTTAGATGGGGATGCACCAGGCCCACAGACACTGGCTGGCGAAGTGCCTTGCCTCGCCCGACTCTGCTGCTCATCCCAGCATGAGGCTTCGCCGTTGCCCCCACGTGGCATTTCACGCTGCTGTCCCCCAGCCCCCTCTTCACCAACGTCCGATGCATCCTGAAAGCTTTCGTCTGCCTCCGCAGCATTACGCGCGGAGTCCACACTGCTGGACAATGATAGGGCAGCCCCCTGGACACTGAATGGGACAGTGCGCTGGCTCGTGTGATTCTGCTGTGTATCGCCGCGCCAGCCTGGACCCTCTGTTTCGCTTGACAGTTCACTCTGCAACTCGTTAGCCCCCTCTCCACCCTCGTCCGGCAAACCCTGTAAGTTTCCGTCCGCCTCCGCAGATTCCTCAACAAAAGCCAAACTGCTGCATGAGGATGCACGAGGCTCTTGAACATTGGCTGGCACAGCGCTCTGGCGCGTGTGGTTCTGCTGCGTATCCCCACAGGAGCGTCTACCCTCTTTTCCACATGACACCTCAAGCTGCAACTCTTCAATCTCCCCTCCAACCACGCTCGACGCTTCCTGAAAGCTTCCTTCTGCCTCCGCAGCATCACGCGCGAAACCCAAATTGCTCCATGACAAAGCACTAGCCCCCTGAACCCTGGCTGATGCAACCCTCTGCCTCGTCCGACTCTGCTGCTCATCCCCACACGAGGTTCTACCTTCGCTGCCATGTGACACCTCGCGCTGCGGCGCTTCCACCTCCCCTCCAACCACGTCCGGCGCGTCCTGGAAGTTTTCGTCCGCCTTCGCAGACTCCCGAGCGAAACTCACATTGCTGCACGGGGATGCATCAGGCCCCTGGACAATTACTGGAGAAGCCCCGTGCTCCTTGTAGCTCTGCTGCAGATTCCTATCAATGCCGCTACTTGCGCAGATGCCATCCCCGTTGGACACACTGAAGCTGTTGCCGATACTGTACATCCTTCTAGGCGTGCGCAAGTTCGGCTGTTCTCCCAGTATGCCAGGGTTCACTGCGCCAGTGTCCCTTCTTCGACTCAAGTGGAGTGCTTCCCTGCAGTTCTCTTGTGTAGGAACTTTTGACTCTCCGCACTGCTTGCCGGCGCGGTGACGTTCAGCTTCCCCAGGCGGGTGGAGAGGCTCGGTTGGGTGGGGGCTACTCAGTAGCAGGAAAGGAAGATAGTCAGCTGAGTTAGAAGTAGGCAGTAGTTGAGCCGATGAGCTCTTGGTGTTGTGGGGGGTCCAGCTCTGGCCCCGCCGCTCATGGTCCACGGGCCCGAATACGTCAGCTGCTGGCGTGCCATATTGGAAGCTTTTTGACTTGGTGCATGCTCCTCCGTGGGGCTCCTTTAACTCGCTGGTGTCATTATCCTCTCTGTCTCGATTGTTTGGGGAGAGCCCCACTGAAAGCAGCTCAGGATCACCATGCGGTATGGTGAGCTTCGCGACGGGACTCAGACTGCACAGCTCCTGCGGAGAGGTCCCCAATTCTTTGAAAGACTTAGATCCCCACCGTTTACCAGCACCGCGAGCCTCTCGAGCCAAGCAAGGTCCATAATCCGAGAAGCTGCCCTTGTTGATACCGGGGGCATGCTCCTGCGAGACCTCTCTGCTGCTGCTCCTTGAAGCTGCTTGTAGGGAACAGGGAGTAAGACGGCCGTTGCTAGCGCTTCTGCGAGTGTTCAAGGAAGTCTTAGTTGCAAAGGCCTTCATTTGCACATGCAACGGCTTCTGACCGTCTCCCCCTTTTCCATTGTTGGAAGGACTCCTACAGACCCATCTGAACGGCGTCAAGGGGCGCCCAGCGAGGACGCGAGATGCTGTTGTTGACATAGGGGGCCCAAGCAATGGAAGAGACAATGACCTGACAGCCAGAGATGCTGCCGTTACAGATGCTCCAACGAGGCCCTCAGGAGCAGAGTGCAATCTGGGATTGCTGTCCTCAGCAACTCGAGGGGAAGTAGAGGACATGCAAGAACTGCTGGAGAGAGACCCATGGTGGAGTCGAACAGCGGAGTCGGAGTCAGACTGAGGGCTGGCTGTCCCTGTCATGAAGGACATATCTTTGTCCTCTGAGGCTGCTACAGAGTTAAATGCCTCGCTACAAGCGCTAAGGTATTCCTCGCTTTGCGGGGATAGGCACTCGCCACCCACAGCGTGCGGCCCGGAACCGCTACGGTTCACATCTATTCCCTCATGGCAAAGTTTTCGAAGGTCTGGGGGATGCAGAATAGAGGAGCCGGTTCGAAACCGGCTCCTGCCTCTTCTCGGGCTGCTCGTCCTGCGTCGGTGCGCTGACGATCTCGGACGCTCACAGGCTGTTGCGGAGGAGGGCCTCCCCAGAGGGGCCTCTGGCGCTGCGTCTGCGCTTCGCCTCACATTTCCGCTGGCTTGGTCTTCCCAAGCTATTGATTGTGCTGCCCCTTCATCAGTCGACAAGGCAGGAGAAGCAGGGGACAGCCCTGACTCTCCTGTGGAAGGGCAGTCGCTTGGGGAGCTCTCGGGGGGGGTACCTCCAGTATGCCTCCACCAAAACATGGCAGAGTACGTCCCCTCATCTGGAGGCGGCAATTTGCTCTTCGTCTATCCCTCCCTAGTAATCAGTGCACTGTTAGAACGTGGTCTGCTATCTACACACCTGTAAGTTATCTTTTGCAATCAAAGGGCTACAAGGGCTACTGGGAACAAGCTCAGTCGGAACAATACCTACCGCGCAAAGCACAGAGGAGACGGTTAGTAGTTGGACACGCCTTAGTCGGCCTACCCTCCGAAGACGGGGTCGAGAGCCCTGCAGAAAGCAGGAGAGGAAGCATAGAGGGAATGCCATGCACATACTCACGCAGAACAGTCCTCATGCGTGGAACCGCTTAGCGAATAACTAGGGCTCTGGCCACTAAGCCTGCTCCCCACGTAAGACGAAATGCGTTAGTCACATCAGCATGACTTCAACTATTGTGCGGCGGCTTTGGAACCATCACGAAGGGCCCAACGGAGAACACCTCGCTGCTCTCCTTCTGGCTATATGAAACGCATGAGTTGACCTCCATTTCAATATAGGGGGATAATGCGGTCGGGGTGTAGGAGCGGCTGATTTAACGCTGCCGGAGGTGTGCGTGTACAGAAAGCAACTCACTGGGTCTACCTGCCTACGGCGGACGGCTCTAGGGGCACAGGGGAGCTTCAGCTTCTTCGATACCTTCTCCTGGTCTAACTCTTTAGGTCTCTTACCGTAATTCAAATCCAAAGATCCAGAGATGCAGGTCTGGACCACTACCACTTTGCCCACGGAGGCTACCGACCGTGTCGATTCGGCGGACTCGCGCGACTGTCCCTATAGAGGAAGGGCCTAGGCAGTAATCTGCGAGGAAAAAAATAAGCAGTTGTATCTAACTGCACATAATATTCCAAAATCCCTAAACAAATCAAACAAAATAAACTTTTCTGTTTTCGGCTCACTGCTCGCTGCCTCCCACGCAGCAGCAGTCCCAGCCGGCACTACGTCGCCACGCAAGGAGAGATCCTAAGAAGGCGCGATACTATAATTACCTCCTTGTCAATATCATCACTACCCGTTTTACAAAGTACCAATGGTTGTTACTTCCCTCAGGTAGGCAGACCGCCCGGACAAATGCGCCGGCACGATCGCGCGCCGGTACGGCATCTAATGGCGTGCAAGAGCCCAGACCACGATTCATCAGCCAGTTGCGCAAAACACAATAACTGAAAAGTATTTCAGTGTTTCCATAGCATCAGGGTCCTGATGAAGAAGGGGACCCTGTGTGGTGCATCTACCTTGTGATGGGCCAGCAGACGTACGATGCAACACTAACGATGGTCTCGGACGCCTGGGGGGTATGTCTGCTCTAGGAAGCTGCTTGTGGGTACTTTTATTCCTCTGAGAATGTTGAGCATGAATGCTGTAGCTGAATGAGGATATAAAGGGGGATCATATCAAGCACACAACTCCTCTCCAGCGTTCTAGTTGCCACCTACATCGTGGCAACAACACACACACGGATAGTCGAAGCTTGTTTAGTTACTAGCTGCATAACATACCGCCGCTACCAAATTTTCTAATGGAAGCCATCCAAGAGCCCTCTACTGCGCCTGAACCCTTGGTTCTTCAACCGTAACAAAACGGGGCAAATGCATGCTTCGGCGAAGGTGAGGGGGAGAAGTTCTATGGCTGCTTGCCACATCTCGCAAAATAGCTGTATCAGAGTGATCAGTTTGTGTACTTCAAATGGTAAGTACGAACAAAAGAACAGCTGGCTAGCAAACCCTCGTAAATTGACGACTGATACTTCATGCCCTCGCGCACTCAAGGTGTTAACGTTCTGCGCTCATGCCGTAGGTGGTGGCAGCTTAACCACAAAGCCAGCACGGTGACTTGTTTTTTTCCCATAGTGTCAGTCACAACTCAGAACTTCTCTGTTCTGAAGTTTTGAAAGGCCTTCGCCCGATTAGTGAGTGAACATATGACTCGCTCTCAACCTAGGGATGCATGTATCATCCCCTACCCTAGTAGGCGGAAGAGCAAAGCAAAGGCTGTACACCATAGAACCAGATTCAAAGGGGCAGCACAATCTTCATCATTTCGCTCTGAAGCTGTAACAGCTGGTCGCAGCCTTAACCGATGACCGCCGTGAGCGGTATACTACCTTCTAGTCAGAGAAGGCATCCTGCCGTTGGTCGCTTTCCCTCTGGGGGGAAATACTTCAACATTCTCGATTATTCAAGAGGAAGAGGGAAGGCCAAATTTTAAAGGAGCCTTTTCAGTGTCTAGCCATTCCCATTTTTCCTCAAGGTAAGTACCTCTGCGACTATTAAGTGAGTTCATGAACCCGCCTCGCCGTCGATCCGATATTTGCAGCCCGCGCCTGTCCCATTCAGCCATGAGGTGCTACCGAAAGTAACGAGAGTCCTTGTTCTTTTCCAAGGGCCTGTGGGAATAGCAACTGATTCAAAAAGCACTGAAGGTCCCCCTAAAACCAGTTGCTTTCCCAGTCTTCTCCAGGCGGCCTTCGCCCAGTGTTACTAAGGCCTGGGGCTGGTGCGTAGACCAAGTGTCTCGCAATGAGCTGCAGCGTTCGTTGCTGCTACTGCCGCTGCAAGGAAACCCCATATGAAAACGTACACCAATGCTGTAGTAGACAACTGTTTAGCCCTTACTTGCCAACGCAGGTTGAAATGCATGCACCAACCCAGACAAGACTTGTCACACCAGCGAAATTTAAGGGAAGAGGCTCGACGGTAAGACTCTCCTCAATTTTCCAGCGCCAGGGCAGAAACCAAGCTCAAATATAGCCGAATGAACAGCAAAGACTCTCTGGGATCCTACGATACCGCTTGTCTTGCTGGCACGCTGCATAGTAGCCCATTTTGCTTTGCGTGCAAGCCGCCCTCGCATCTTTTCAATCCTGTGTGGAGTGTTTCTTGCTACAGCGTACCAACAATAGCATGCCGCTGTCTTTGTCTTCCCTCGTGCTGGCTGTCTGAGCTGGCTGGATGAAGGAATGATGTGGAACACGACCAAGCAAACTTAAAGTTGTGTTAGTAATGCTTAAGCTAGCGTACTATGGGCGCATGGCACATCATAGTATGCATTCGCTTACCTGCAGCAATTTGCCCCCTCCCCCGGCAATGGACTGAAACAGGGAGGAGGGACTCGCCTGTCCAACCCAGCTGACTACTGCGTTCGTCCACTCTGCAAACGCTAACTTTTCAGCTGGCCTCCCAAAGCCACAAGCCAGAGGTACATGACGAACCCGCGCAGTAGCTGATATTAAATTGGCTTATATCAGGTGCCGAACCACTGCAATGAACTTTAGTTCTTGGTTTAAAAAAACAATGCATACAGGTGAACAAAAAAGAGGAAACCGATTGGTTTGCTCTGTTTCCCTGATACGGCATAATTTACCGCATCCCCACGAAGCCTGACGGCCAAAAAAATTGCAAGCCTGCTCAATCTGAGGTCATGGGGAAGGCTTTATAATTCGGCTGGGGTCTGCTTCCAGGCTTAGATTCCCATTTTGCTTTTTCTGCAAGAGCTTTTATTCTGGTTTTAGCATCACTGTAGTTGATATGTCTTGATGCCTGTGCTTGCGCATGAATTCCGCCTCTTCTGCTGGGAGCTTGTGCTGAGAGGCGTCGACTTTAGCTCCATCTGGGGTGGCAAATTGAACAAGTCCTTCAAAGAGGAAGGTAATCCTGTACAAGCCCAAAGTATTCTTCAAGTCTTTGATGTCCGTCAAGACCAACAGTTCTGGCAGAGCCTGTAAATAAGCAATAGAAACAGTTCGCTCATGGACAAGCATTCTCCTCTCTCCATTTCAGTTGTACTGGCTGGTGTATGACCCAAAGTGAGGCTGCACATACCCGGGGTTTCGGCTCTGTGACATGCTGGAGGGCCTCATATACGGTCTTGCAAGAAGGATCTGCGAATCCAGCAGTCACAGGAAAGTGTTCGCAGGAATGCTTCGTTCGAAAACGTACGCGACTAAGGAATAACGCTATCAATATCCATTGATGGTTGCTTACATTCCGTCTTCTCTTCGGCGTCGCAGATAAGGTCTAGATGGTGCTTCTGGAGAGGAACAGTTCCTCCGCTGCCTGTTGAGCGTTCCAGGGTGTGCTTTTTGGCCAAGTTCTTTGGATGCTGTGCCGCACGCAAACACGAAAAGCAATGCAGATTTAGTAAAAACGTTGCAACAGAAGTTGCTGCCGGCTTCACGAATAGCGTCATTCGGTACCCGACTCAAAGTTAAACTCTTAGGCCTCCGTATGAGTTAGATGTACCAGATTATGGGTGTGCTGTGTTCGGTGCAACACAAAGGTAAAATGCATGTGAGATCGTGGATATTTCTTTTACCTGCAGCATGGTGAGTATCTCAGAACCCAGCGTTTCCGGCTTTCGGCATTCTCCATCGAATCCCAAAAGCATATGGTCCTTTGCTGCTTGAAGATGAGCCATTTTCGTACTTTTCGGCTGTCCTGTTTGAGCGTCGAAGTCCTCTTTGCGCATAATGGACGCAATCGACATGTAATGGCACTGCTGTGCTTGGGTTTCAAGCTTAAAGCATTGGGGATCGGAGCAAGTAATCGTTGCCTACAACGCAGAAGCGCGTCATTGCAGAAGCAGTTGTTCAGTTGTTCTGTGAAGGTTAACAGTGTAATAAACAATGCTTTTGGTGAAAGCTGCAGCTCTTTGACTCCTCAACGGAACATATAGTGCATCTAAATTTACTTCGTGGGCCAGCTTTTCAAATCCAGATAGGCATGTCTCGCGCTTGGCTTCTTCGTAGAAAGGCAGAACCCACATGTTGCTCAGTTGCTGGGTCAACAAGAGATCCTACACGCAAAGCCCATTTTACAGCCTCCACACTACTGTCAAACAGTATTTCCGAGCTAGTGCTTTGCCTAGAAAGCTTAAATTACGTATGTCCTTCTTTTAGGTACCCTTGAGCGGTAAATCGTGAGAAGAATATCCTTACCTCCTGGCTCGCAGCGCTCGAGATGATCTTTTCCATCAGAGCCTCTTCGTTTTTAGCCTTCTCCTTCTCTGCCTCTGATTTGAGTTCTTCTTCTGCCTCCAGCGTCTTTTCTGCGTGCACACAAAAAAAAGCCAAACGAAGCTCCAGCACTCTTTCAATTAACCGAAAGCAATGGCACCCTTTCCAGAGATGCAAGAAGCATGAGCCCTATAGAAGACCCTTTGAATCGTCCTCTGAATGCCCTGTGCGCGTATAACTTTGCAACCAAAAGAACTCTAAAAACCGCATCGTTAATCTCGAGAATTGTGTTAGTATTGGTGATGAAAGTGCGGTGTTCACTCTGTTGAATTGGGAGCAAGACACTTTTCATTCGTGAAGAAAGTTACCATGCAGGTCTATCATCGTTAACAGCCTTCCATAGAGCTCTTTGCCTTTTGCAGATCTGAGTAAGGGTCGAAGCCGACTGATTAGGATGTCAAACTCCGTCTCGTGGCTGACCTCGACTGGTCCACGGCCGTGTTTCTGCGCTTTTGTCGTTGCCTCCTCGTGTCCATTGGTTCTTTCTGCCTCATGAGCAGGTTTGTGTGGCTTTGGCTTCTCGTGTTCAGCTGTCTCTTCTTCCTCTTCGACAGGTTCATGCGGCTTTGCCTTCTCGTGCTCGCTGATCCCTTCTTCCTCATGTTCATGTGGCTTTGCCTTTGCATGAGCGGTTTTCCCTTTATCCTCCTTGCCAGATTCGTGCAAGACTTGCCCTTGCTCGTCTTCGTCTGTGTGGCTGGCTCTCTCGGAGCTTCCTCCTTCGCCTTCTGCATGGCCTTTGGCTACCCCTGCAGTACTCCGAGAAGCATGCTCTTCACCACTTGCCTGGCTCCCTTCTTCCTCTGCAGACAAGGACTTGGATTCCTCTTCAGCCGCCGTTCCGGCCTCTTCCTTAGATGTCGTTGTGGCTTCCTGATTTTCCTCATGAGGGCGTTTTGTTTGCCGGCCGGCTTGAGGTGGCTCTTTTTCTTTCTCCAGATGAGAGCCCCCTGCAGCAGTTGATGACTTTCCTAGTTCTTCAGACTCATTCGATTCCGAATCTTCAAGATCTGACTGAAGCTGCAGGAAAGATTCTTGAGGCATTTCCAAGCGTGCTAGGTGTTCTGTGGTACTGGCATTCCCGCGAAGGAGGGCACCGTCTTGTTGGAGCACTCCATGAAAACGACTTCCACGTCTTCCAAGGCGAGCAATACCTGATAAATATGGGTTTGCATTCTGAATGAAGGAACCTTTAGTGCCTTCGCCGGCGGAGCCGAACGGCAGCGGGGCCCCTTCAGAGGCGGATGCGGCACCATTGTGTCCATCGTAAATGAGGCCGAATGACAACAGTAAAACCGCACAAAACGTTGCCATCTTCGTTCCCAGCAGCGCAAGAAAGGGAGGGAGTCCTTGACAAGCGTTGGACATGAGACTCCCCAGTGCGCGTTAGCTCATGCGGATCTGGTGCATCCGCTCTCCGATAGGCCTTTGGCTCGTACGAAAATGTAAAGAGTTGCCTAACTTAAGCTATAAGAATAGAAACACTATCTTTCCGTAAGAAGTCAACAGTATTTTTGCAGGTTTTGCCACTTGCCAAGTGAAAAGTGCCGTCGTCGTCGGCATGCTCGCGGGCGCCTCGGTGCCTTGGACCATCCTGGTCTGCTCTCTTTTGAAGCTCAAGCTAATAAGCTAATGGACTGCCCCTAAATCCTTTGGCTCTTTTCACCATCTTAGTAGAAATTTTAGAGCCACGTGCTCTTTTGGGGCCCTACCAACGGCTTAAACATATGAGACATACACTATAGTGGCGGTTGAGCCTGTGGTCCTCTACTGGACACCGACGGCGCTTGGTCATACAAACCGATGCTCCGTCGATATATGAACAAACTCACAAGCTAAACCCTGACTAATTAAAGTGAAGAGACTTTTTCTGAGTTCAGTGCTACTGATTTCAACTCCTACCTTCGCGCTACTGGCCTTGCAGCTACACATTCGGCTAACCTGCTAAGTGTGAAACTCCGCACTCCTTGCGCTGGAATTCGGTAGCATTAATAGGCCTTTCGCAGTAATCTATATGGAGGCAAGCGAAACTGAAGGGCGCTACTAGGGCCTAACCCCCTCCGTAAGCAGTCTAATGGGGCCGGCTGCATCCTGCATCGACAGACTATCCCCCCCTGGTGTGCTGAATGTTCAATAATCGTGGCTACAGTTCTTCTTGTTACAATACTATAGGACGGTAAATAGTAAAAGCTCAGCTGCATGCATATTGAAGACACCTTATAAAACGAGCCAATCCGACGTTGCCAAGCTGACTCATCAGGCTGACAAGAAAAATCATTGAATTAAGGCAATAAGTGACACATGGCACCTACTTTTATAAACAAACTAAAAAACAAGTGGCCTCCTTGTTTCACGTATCGTTATATGCAAGACTTGTGAGCAAGCGCGATTTCCACCGGCAGTGCTTCACCTACTTTCACACACGGATGCACTTTTTGGCTTTTAATGCATTTTGCAAGTTCCCTCTTCTTCAGCATTTCCCTTCTTCACACGCTGTACACTCTCAAGTGCCTCCTGCTCTGAAATCGCCTTCTCCAGTGCAACTCTAGGGCTTCCTCCCAGTGCCTCCCTGCCCTTTGGGGAGGCCGTCGGATAATCATCTGCAGGTTGAGTTGGAGGACTGATCTTCCAGAGAGCTCCTTCTTCACATTTTATGCCATCACAGTCTGCAGAACCTTCTGAAGAGGAGCTGCTGCTTGGATATTCTAGAGGGCGCATCCATCCAATGGGTGTCTGTGTGCCTGCGCAGCAGGTGAGGCGTTCCCTATTAGCGCTTCTGCATTCACATAATGAAGCTGCCTTTGTGTGGGCGCCGCCTGCCTTGAATCCCAGTCCAGATGCGTTATGGTAGTCCTGGATGTGAATTATTGTCTGGCGTAGAGACACCTTGCACTGCTCCTCCGGGAATCCATCAAGCTGGCTCCCTGCCTGTACCATCCCCGTTTTGCGTTTCAGAAGCACAGGGGCGCCACTTAGACTGTCCGGCAAGCCATCACAAGGGCAGTCCGTATTTCGCTGTTTGCACTTTCCGCCAGCACATGCTTGACATAGCTCTGTAGCCTTTTTGCATTGTTGGGCTGCACAGCTTGGAGCCAATGAGGGCGGGTCCGACGAAAAGCAGCCACTACCGATGTTTTTTTCCGGCGGTGACTCAGCAGGTGTTTGCGATGCTGAGGGAACTGCGCGCGTCATAACGGTGCGGAGCCCCTTTTTAACCTCTGAATGCAAACAGGAATACGAGCGAGCAGGCCGACAACCCTCTTCCTTCGGTGCGCGTTCCTTTGGGTATACTGCATCAGAAAGGTCGGCATCGCAGTTCACTGAGGCATTAGCTGTTCCGTTGCATGATAACTCGGATCTGGCCGTAGCGCTTCGCATCTTGTTGAGACGTCCCATCATCGGCGGGTGGCTCGTTGCGCAAAGCAGTGAAGGACCTGATAAAGCATGAGGAATGTAGACAACACCGTATTTACTCCGATACTCGGGATACAACAGCTCAACAGCTCTCCTCTAAGACAGATATTTTACCTAAACTGGTTAATTACCTTCTGGATGCTGAAGGGCTTCCCGGAAAGCTTCCACAGTTGCCACAGTGGCGCGGCCGCACGGTTCATCCAGAGCCCAGGCTTCTACAGCCTCCCGCACTCCTGGTGAAACTGTGTGACCGTTAAGTTGGCACAGATTTGTGCAACAAATCAGCGCAAATCCCTCAGCCTGAGAAACACGACACCGCTGTGCTAGACAGTCACTAGTCAGAGGGAACGCCTGCTGAGTAAAGGGCAGACCACAAAGAGGTGCACAAAGCAAGCTTACTACATTCCCAAAATTGCAAAGGGGGTTTTGCCTTAAATCCAAAATCTCGAGGGAGCTGAATGTGCTCAAAGGAGCGAGGCCTTTAAATTCGCTGAGCCGCAAAAGCCAAATGACAAACATGGCAGATTCTCATCTGGCATGACAGGCGTGTACACTCAGCTGCAGACTAGAACCCTCATCTCCGTATGGATTGTATTATCACTCGTGTGTAGTTATGGGCGTTTAGGTAATCCTATATAGGCAAGTGCTGGAAGGAAATACAGCAAGACTGGGCGTCTTGTGAATCCACTAAATGCATGTACCTGCCGCATGACTCCCAAGCACATTTCCTTACCTTATTTGGTTCCTAGCCAAATTCAGCTCGCGGAGTGTGAAACGCAAAGGAGTATTGGAGAGATTTCTGCGAGGGGGGCAACATCACCGACAAACTACGCAGAAAGTTTTCATAAGGGAGAGCCGCCAGCTGCCGCATATGATCTTGCCTGTCGGCAAACTGCATAGAACGTTTTCTTGGTTAGGCATCAAAGTACTCTCCCTTACATTATGTTTGTGAGCTGGTTGCCGCTAATGTCCAACTGGCGAAGTCGGAAGTGGGAGCCAAAATTTGTGACGGTGTTGATGCGGCAATTGCTGGCTCGCAATACTTGCAGATGGGGAAAAGGCAGCGTATGGCCATCAAGAGAGACCAACAGGTTTCCATTCAAGTCAAGGTGCGTCAGACATTCGAAGTCTAGAGCTGCAACTTCGCCTAAAGAAAGCTCTATCTGAATGCATGCACACAGTACATATATCACTAGGATTCCCATTTATGTGCTTGAGATGAAACACACGAACACTGCAACATATAGGCAAATGGCTTGTGGATAACCTCTGCTCACCTTTCTGATGTTACTGTTGGAAAGATCTAAGGCTTTCCATTTCCGAGCGGAATTGCCGTCAGCCAAAAGGAGAGCCTTTAGCTTGGCAGCATTCAGGATAGGGCCAACAGACACTCCTCCAGCACTTCGTAGAAGGGCCGCTACAGAAGGAACCTTTTTATGAGGGAAAAGTCGCGTCCTAGACTCACACATTTCTGTTGTTTCGCGGGTGGTCCAGGGGATGGGAGGGGATAAGCACCAAGGTTTTGTTGTTGCACCTCCGTGCTGATGTTGAAAATTGCTGAGCTCAAGTTCTTCGTAGCATTTCCAAAACAGGCTTTCAAGGTTGACGATGCGGGAAACAGAAGGTGAGGAAGGCGGTTCGGTCGGGGCCGAACGTGTTCTGTCCGACGCGGAGGCTTGTATGAGGACTGCAGCCTTTTCTGTCACACTCCTACAGCGAAAGATACTCTAACATGAAGTAATACTCTATTTGATGGTAAACATTGCAGAGATAAGAGAGACAGACTCAGTAGCAACAGAGACCGAGGTCGCATGAACCACTCAGTGCCAAACAGCGGGCCAGAGGCAAAAAGGCTACGGCCGCTTGTGTGGCTGCTCTCGTGCTCTGGGCCCCTCTTAATAATGAAAGAGACAAATCAACCGTTTAATTAATTCATTTTGTCCCATATAAACTCCAGACTTTTGGTTATTTCGTTTCTCGACACGGTGTGCCAACCTCAGCTGCTGAAGTGTTCCCAGAGCCTTTCTGGTCTTTCGGCTGCCTGTGCCGTGCAAATTCATGTCTTATCTTGCCTGCAGTTATGCAGAGGATAACTTTAACATTGCATTTGCTTTTAAGCAGAGCCCTACTAAGAACTCTGTGGATTCGCTACGTGAGCTCGCGGCAACTACCGTTCAGCTGCTAGGGTATTAGAGGCACCCTCGTTCATTGGTGGTTGGTTGCTCTCTACATTCAAGCATTTGTTGTCTTTCACTGTTTTCACCCTCCACCCTCCATATGGTTTTGCAACAGTGACGGCGCGTCCAACTTGATTTCACATCTGTGTGCGCGCCAAGCGAACTCGTAGTACATTTTGCCAACTCGCACAGCCAGTGTATTCTAGCTAGCTGTATGCATGGTGTGTAGTTCCTGCTCGCTTGCATTCACACCGAATATTGCAAAAGGAACCAACAGCGCGTTTGCTTTCTTCCCTCCGCAGTGCAACACTCTCCCCTCTCGGGCTCTCAGTAAAGTAGAATCAGACGAAAAATCTTCTCCACAACTCGTCGCTGTAATGCACGCTAGACTTATTTTTGCCCCTGCATGCATACTTGCAAGCTGTTTACGTGCCTGCCATATTTAAGCGCAGGAATTTAAGGGCTTGTGGAATACGGAAAGCTACAGAGTTTTACGCCCCTCAGCAGCAGCGACTACGCTTTTCGTTTACCTGGGTAGGGAGATATCTTATAGCAACTCATATACATACCCCCAGCGACGTTCTGGGCGTCAGACTGGCCATTTGCTTGTTTTAGCTGGTTTATGCATAATGAAATACCTACGCAGATGTAAAGATGAGTAAATACTGCCCCTCCACACAGCATCTTCAAAACGAAAGCTGGACAGACGTGCAGGATTGCATACAAACGAAATATCTCCCAGTGACTATTTTGCCTTTCGTGTTTAGCGCTGTCACATGCAAAATACAGCAACACTCGCTGCCCGGCACTGCGTTTATCACAACAATTTTCGTATTGTTTGCGCATATGCATTGAAAGCTTCTTGACGGGCATGCAGGCAGTTCCATTCCCTTTGTGTTGCGCAACATATATCTTCAGTTTTTAACTCTGGATTGTAGGCGGCAGGCTGTTGAAGCGGCTTCCTATACGTGCAACGTATGCGCAGCAGTCCTCCCTAGAATTCCTATGGATGCACTTAACAGACAGAACAACTAAAGCTTGCAACGAAGCTCGCATGAGAACCGAGATTGAATGAAAACAAGGTGTTGTCTCTCCGCTCATGGCTGCCTTCTTCGCACTGTCCTCTGCGCAAATTCTCTCCTACACTAGCTCTAGAAGCAAATGCACTATCAGAGTCGCTGATGCCCACCTTAAAACTGTACGTAATGCCCCTAATGCCGCTGTTACGGACTTTCGGGAAAAATTATACAACTTGAGAGGATTCATCGGTTGCACACTGAACGTGCGTGCGCACAAACTTGATTTCAAGGTAACAGCGCTGCGCAAAGCACTTTTAAAAGCGCCCGTGGAGCCTTAAAAACTGGCCACTGCTAAAACTAACTGACTGTAACAGTCTTTGCGAGGCCCCTTGGCTTGTCAGGATTTATTCCCCTGGCAACGGATAGTTCGTAGGCCAACAGCTGCAGAGGGATCGCCGCAAGCAGTGCGGTGAGTGGTCCATTGCTTGGAATAACAATGTAGTCGTCTGCTACATCCTGCACGAGCTCCGGGAAGTCGGTTACGCAAATGAGATATGCGCCTCTAGCCTTCACCTGTTGCGCGGCGTTGAGCATCAGTGCTGCGTGTTGATCGCCAAGGACAATCATGATGACAGGGGTGCGTGCCTTGTCATCAATCAAAGCAAATGGTCCATGCTTCAACGCTCCACCAGCAAATCCTTCTGCGTGGATGTAGGAGATTTCTTTAATCTTCAGTGCGCCTTCGAGAGCAACAGGATAACCAAAACCTTTGCCAAGCACGAATAGCGTCTGTGCATCTTTCAACTTCTCGGCAATCCTTTTGCATGCTCCGTGGGCATTCAGCGTCATACCCGCATATACCGGAAGCCGATGAAGAGCGTCTAATAAGGCATTGCAACGATCTGAGTACTCTTCACTCCGCAGGTTCTGCCAAAACCAGCTGGAAACCAGGGCAAGCACCGTCACCTGCACGCAAGTAAACAAACAATGCCACACCATACACAGCGCAAGGGTAGAACATTGTGTTACTTAAAGGTGCCGTAATTTGGAATCGAAAGAAGGCCAGTAATGTATGTGAGGAGGGCATTAGGGGAAGAGGCACCCATCGTATCAGACGCAGTCCTAGCTCTAATAGCTGACGCGTATGAACCCACAAAAGAGCAGCAGAGGCTGCTTGCTATATTGAAGTTATCAAGATATATCGATGCTATAAAGCTTACTTGTGAAGTGAATGCCTTGGTTGATGCGACGGCAACTTCTCTGCCGGCATTAAGATACACACCACAGGAGGTCATGCGAGCGAGGAGGGAACCAACAGAGTTAACAATTGAAAACTTCCTCACTGCATGCTCATCGGCAATCTGGCAGGCGCGAATAGTGTCTAGCGTCTCCCCTGATTGAGAGAGCAAGAGGATTCCGGCGTCGTGTTTCGGTAAAGAGTGTTGTTCTAATTCCGTAGCATCTATAGCTCGCACTTGGTCGAAACAAGCGAGCCATTGCATAAGCTGTTCTCCATACATGCCAGCATACAATGAAGTGCCACATCCCGCAAGCAGAAGATTTCGGATCGCTAACAAGTCTTTGTTTTGGTCTAGGCCCCCCAACTTCACGCGGTTCCCATGGGCCATTATTCGGCCCCCATAGTTGAGGGCACGTGCAAGACTCTGGGGTTGTTCAAATATTTCTTTGAGCGTCCAGTGAGGAAATGGATCTGGGGATGTTTCAACTGTTTCCGCCGCGATACGATGCATGTCACGCGACTCGAGGAGCTGGTCAATCCCCTTGCTTGTGACGATTGCTATTTCTCCATCTTGCAACATCAGGTATTGGCTCGTGTGCCTCGCCAAGGCCGCTGGCTCTGAGGCTATGAATACTTGGCCATCACTGCTGCCTACCAGAAGTGGTGAGCCGTTGCGGGCGAGCACAATCCGGTCAGGGTAGTCCTTGTGGATGACGCAAAGGCCCCAAGTACCCTGCAGCTGCGAAACACTCTCTGCCACAGCATCTTCAAAGGGCAGGCCGAGATCAAGTTTGTGTCCTATGAGATTCGCAATAACCTCGGAGTCCGTCTCAGTCATAAATAAACAACCTTTCGCTATCAAATCCTTCTTCAACTGTGCGAAATTATCGATCGTGCCATTATGTACCAGCGAGATGCGCTTCTTCCAATCCATGTGAGGGTGTGCGTTGGTGTCTGTCTTCGCACCATGAGTTGCCCAGCGTGTGTGTGCAATCCCTATGTGATGCCCCCCATGTTGAGCGGCTGCCTCTTTCTTGAGCAACTGAATGCAATCGCTGGTTGTGCCTCTGCTCGCGAACTTGGTTGTGACAAGCTGTCCGTCTTCCGTAATGGTCGTCATGCCACAGCTGTCATAGCCCCTATTCTGAAGAATTTCAATGCCCTCCATCAACACTGGCTCCACGTTTCCCGTCCCAATGTACCCGACAATGCCACAGCAACGAGCGTCAGACCTGTCTCTGGATACCATGGAGGCTGCAACGCCTGCTGCCACCACAAGGGCGCAGGTCCCCATAAGAGTGGAACTGTCATACTTTGAGTTGTATGCATTTCCCCCAGATTCCCAACTTCGACTAGAAGGCGGGGGTAGCGGCAAGCCTCTCGACTGTCTAGCAGCAGCCGCTGCGGCGGCAACAACGGAAGAATGAAGCCGTTTCTGATGGTGAAAATAGTAATCACCACCGTTTTTTGTCCTTTGAGCGGCTGCCAGTCTTCGGTAAGCTCGCAGAAGAGGGCAGCAAGGCGGATTCATTTTGGGGTGCTCGTAGAGACCGTGTTTCAGCAATGCCCACGGACCCAAGAAATTAAAATATGCCCAGAAGCTTGCTTGCAGCAAGGCCTGCTATGCGCAGGCTTCGTTTTTCTAACCTCCTCACAATAGATAATTAGGCGGTGTATCAAGGCTTCCACGTAGAATGGGTATAACAAGTGAGCATCCAACCCCTCCTGCGCACAACTTGGCGAGAACACGCTTGCTATTTGTCAGATGAGGCTCAAAAAGGCTTAAACCCACTCTGAATGCCTAGGCCGCAGCCAAGACACAGGAAGAAACAGCATATTTTTTGGCAATTCTCGGCGCAGCATTGCAGGCATAACTTACACACGGGGAGCGTACGTCATATTCGGCACCCCGTAGTATTGAAACGAAATGTGTACTTTTCATGTAAACATGCCTAATAAAATATAGTCATAGGAACTGTTTAATAAGAAAATGCTTCGGGACAGGTGAACGGCTTCCCGTGCTGTGCTAGGTCGACCACTTGGCTGCCTGGTAGGGCTCTGCGGAAACAACGGCTCCTGTACATCATGTCACCTTTTTAGCGACCCCTTGATCAAATTTGAGATTTTTTCGAGTTAGAAACACTAAAATACAATATATCTGTTTAATCCTTGTCGACCTATAGTTTTCGGTGGGGAAAGAGACTACTCCAATCGCCGTTTGCAAGCTTCTCAGTGCCGTCGGCAGTGTGCTGTTGGTCACCTGCTTAGCCTGTTGCAACTTGCTCCCTATATTGGTACGAGCAATTCAAAAGAAAATCCTCAGATCTCTGTTTCCTCGTGGGTTTGGTGTGGGGAGCCTCGAAAGCTTTATGATCCTCAGCTAAGATAGGCATTGACGGTATGTAAATGCGCTTGCGCTTGCACAGAGACCCACAGCTGTTCCTGAGAGGTCAATCATGCGCTTTCCATTTCAGTAACATTAGAGTAAATGTAGAAAGTTGTCGTGCATAGAGCTGAAGGACACTCCGGCGCTTTAAAGAAACCATGCATGTTCGGTTGCGCCTTCTCCTTCCTCGTGTTGGATGAGACGGGGCTCTTTCACGAGAGACCTGCTAGTGTCTGTAGAAGCTATTCTTCTTTATGAATAACAAATCCTTGTCAATGAACGTGACGTTCTCGCCCTGGGGGTGGCATTGTCCTGCATAGGCTTCTCCAGCTCTTCAGCTCAAGCTAATAGAGTAGTCTGTAGCATGGTCTGTCTGAAGTTGGCACTAGCATTTTCCCTTGTGCGCAGGTTGCTTATTGAGGGCCAAGCAAGTGTTAAACAATTGTCTACACAGTTAGTGCATGCAACAAAATCGGGCTTTGGTGTGCGTGCACTTGATGCTTCCTTGCAACAGGACTTGAAGCACAGTAGGCTACAACTCGCGATAGGCTGCCTTCTCTTCTCGCTAGCTTCAGGTATATGCTCCCCTGTACGCAGAAACCATGACGACTAGAGGGGAGCTTAACTGGTATTAAGGCATTGAGTATTAATGTACTAAGATATTGCAACTATTTTGACCGTGCTGCAAATCACGACGGCCTGCGGCTAAGGCATAAGGTTCTCGCTACACCATACTTACGTATACACGCCAATTCAGTATCAGCAGCTTCAATAGGGTTTCTTCGTTGACTGGAATTTCACGCTGTTTGGTGTTCACCTAGTTACCGTTTGCGAGTCCAATCATTTTCTGTAGCGCTTCGCCTTGCCTTAGAATAACTTCTGTATTTCGTAGGCGTAGGAGCTGTTTCTGAATGCTGTGTAATTGCTATCGGAGCTGCTCTACTTGCTCACCTCTTGCCTTCAATCACCCCATACTTAGGCCTAATGCCTCCTTTTATTTCAGCTCGACACAAAAACGCTTTCCGAGCCATGTTCCTTGGTATAGGAAAAACGCAGGCTGTGCAACTAACGCTTGCAAGTGCAAAAAATAGATAAATAACTGGAAAACCAAAATGTGCAGCACCATCATCAACAAAGCCGACCACGTGATCAGGGGAGAGCCCTGCCTGCTACGCCGGGATGCAATGGCGGGGCAGGAAGAGGTGGCAGCCTCAACGGCGCATCCTCCTCGACCTAATTCAGTGCCTGTATAAGGGCGCTTTTCTGGCTAGATATTGCTAAAATTACTTGAAACACGCCGTAAAATACACCTGGTATATGAAGCTAGAGCGAAATGGGAAGCCTATCTGCCTGCTTCTTTACACTATCCCTGCCGCGGCGTTTTGCAAATGACAGGCAGGAGCGGGTGGTGGGTAAATCTCTACGAGTAGAATAAGCGAGTAGAATAAGCCCTTAAATTGAAGATGGGCTGCCCTAACAAGATATGCTGCCGCTGCGTTTGACACGACACAAAAGCCACATTGCACAGGCGGCCTATGGAAGGTACTGCTGAAATTTATATGCAGGGGAACGGTGAATTTGTGAAGCCCCCAGTGTCCACAACATCATTTGTATCGTGCAAGGTTAAAAGAGTGGAGTTAGTTTCCCAATAGAAAAAAGCGAGGAAGGAACGATGGAGATGTACATGTTCGAAAACGCCGTCTCAGTGGAATTGCGACTATCGCCGTTACAGTTTTTAGAGATGCTTCGATATGGTATTATCGTGCAACAGGATCCGAATGAGGAAGTTCTACAACTCGAGAAAGGTTCTTTCCCTTCGGATCAGCCAGACGGCCCTGTGCCGCTGTGCCTAGCACACCAGAACCGAGGAAGGCCCAACAGTCGGATTGAGAGAGACTATTGTTTTATGTGCTTTGGATCTCCTGCAGTTCACGGGCCTTCGCGAAGTAATATGACCCCTGTTACGTTTGCTTTGCAGTGTAACGAAAGCCCTCGATTGAGCAGTGGGCCGCCGTGAGCTGTACAAACCGAAAGACTCAACATAAGAATTCCCCTAAAAGCAGTTGGCCTTCCATCCGACCTCCAGACATCGTGCGTACTGCTACTCAAATACTTGGAGATGGTGCTGAGACGACGTTGTTTGCCACTGTTTACAGCTTTCCTTGCTGAAACCTTTACTGCGAGGGAAGCCTACGTAAGAGCGTACCCAACACCGTGCTTCAGGCATATACTAATACTGGTGGCAATTACTAAACACTTTAATGCCTCTCAGTAAACAACCTGCACAAAAGTAGAAATATACATATCAATTTCAAAGTCCATTCGTACCAACTACAGACACACCATGCTGCTTCAAATGGTCGGCTGTTTCCTACAGGTTGAATAAGCCTGAGCAAATAGCTTCTCTTTCTTAGTCTTAAACTTCCTTAGATAATACAAATTTACAGTTTACATACAACGAATGAGCCCCGAACGAAACGTATGGGAAGGCCCTTTTGGTGGTTCTATAGCTAAGCCCGAGCCAGCGCCGCCTGCTGTTCATGCAGAATTTCCTGTGGATAAGCTGGTAAAGCTCCGCTTACCTTTTGTCTCCAAAAATAATTGAAGAAACAACCAACTAAACAGATCGAAAGCTTGTGTAAGCTCTAGCAAACCAGGGACTCGAACATGACCAGTACGAATGGTTTGCTGCTTCAGCGTACCCACGTAGCTGCAGAGCCTGGCACTTATATACGCCGCCAACCTTTCCTGGAAATTAACCGCAGAAGGGCCTTTCAATTCATTAAAATTAGCCTGATCGTTTCTATCTGTATGGATTACTTAGCGAGTGGTTCTAACAGGGTACAGTCGGCAGTGTTCGGGGCTGCCTGAGACCCGGGGTAGTTTGGAGGCTGAAAGGAGCGGTTGTACTTGCCACGAAGGACATGACATCCTTCGAATAGTGTATTAAAACCTTTAAAGGTCTATTCAATGAAATAATATTGCAGGTTTAGTGAGGATCAGTTCCTACGAAGTGTCTGTGCTGAGTTCATGTTTTGTAGCCGCTGCCGAAGAAAACCCCGCTCGCCACTGCTTTGGCCGCCTTCCCGGTGCCAGCTAGTGAAGCTGCAGCTCAGCCTTTGTTTTTTCTGTTTTTAATTTATTAAATGATTTAAACGTCAATCGCATGAGAACTCTATGAACTTCAAACCCAGCTGAAGTACCCTAAGGCCCACAAGACAGCGGCCTCCTCTGCCGCACGGCCGCGGCGCTCTCTCGACTTAATCAAAGAATCTGTGGCCTTAATTAAAGGAAAATGACTTACCTCTTTCAGCCTTTTTCCCTTGGTGAGATGTAATTTCTTCGAGGCATTTTCTTCATACTGCACACCCCCCTGCGCGGCTCTCCGTGCCACTACAGCTGACTGTTCTCGCCATGAGCTCCGTGTTAAAGCAAGAAACAACTTCTGTTTGCCCCTAAACATATTGTAACATGATTTACGAGGACTTCGGTGGTTGCACTGCCATGCAGGAGGCTTAATTGACTCAATCTAGCGTGCAGGCAACGAGTGGTCTTTAGATTCACGCGTATTCCACGCGTAGGGGCGGCACACAGCTAACAAGACGAAGCTCTTCATAAGCACGATATGCATTCTATTAAAAGTGTTGCATCCTATGATCTGAATAGCAGAACTTCCTCAGTATATATGCTGCTAGCTGCGTTTATCTTCTGTAGGCACCAATGAGAGCATTGAAGATACCTTCATCGCACCCCCTGACAATATACAAGAAAGCCGCGATGCGATGGAGGAAGTAGAAAGGTACATATTCGTTCTTGAAGGCAGAAGAACAGTACAATTGCAATAGAGGCAGCACCACCAACAGCAATACCAGCAGCACGACAGCACTAGCAGCGGCACCAGCAGCACGACAGCACTAGTGCTTCATGGGCTGTGAGCCTCCCATTTGTACTTCTTTCTCTAAACCCCGCATCTCTTTCAATGCCTAAAGAAACGTTTTCATTTATCTGCTCCAACTTGTTGTTGTTGCATGCAGACGGCTGTTGTATGACGACTTTCAGAAATGCGGCATTTTACCTGAGTCCGTTTTGACTTTGCCTGAGCTGCTGAATCGTTTGCGTGTAAGTATTACATCTTATTGAGCTGTTATTTTACTATATTTCTATTTTTTTTTTTATGTCGTCCTGTATCCTCTATAATACGTAGGGCCGCGTACTTGTGCAGCTCCGCGCAGGGGAGTTTGTGTCGTAGCTACTCATCCACACAAGACATAATTCCGTTGATTGTTATGTTTTTATTGTAAATTATTGTAAATTTGTCTGGAATTATCCTGAAATGTACTTGGGTTTTGTGTAGTGTGCATGCATGTACTCTCAACTTCGGCTTTCATTTCGCCGTTTTTCTCTCTGTTTGCTCCCTCACTTTTCAGACATCTTCACGACACTACGATGAAGAAATGCTGAGACGTATTTATGCAGCTTTATCATCATTTAGAGGGCTGAGGGAACCCTGCACTACTGGCAGAGTCTTTGTTGAGGCTTACATGAAACGGGTTAGTCCTGTGGTGTTTCCTTCTCAACCCGAATACTAAATTATAAAAAAATAAACTCTGCATCCTACACGAATTCTTTTAAAATTACTACTACTTATTTTTATGCGAGAAATATAATTAAAACACACACACACACAAAGCGGAAACTCTAACATTGATTTCGACATTAGAGCTGAACGTCAAGTGCTGATCCTAAACCCTAACACTCAATACCTAACCCTAAACCGAAATCTCACATCCTATCACTAATTCATTAAATATGCAAATTTAAATCAAATACTTATTTTACTGTTGACTTCGAGCCTTCTGACATATTTCAAACCGTACCTTCCTTATACTAAAACCATACATCTCTCTCTCTCTCTCTCTCCCTATATATATATATATATATATATATATATACATATATGTATAAATGACTGACTCCGGCAGTCAGTGATAGGTGAAGATGCTGCTTGGGGGATTGGCATTCAACTGTTTAGCGATTGTGTGTTTTCTTTGATTGCAGCGGAGAGAACTTCTCGCTGTGTTGGAATCTGCAAGGGGAGAACTTGATAGTGCTGAGATGATGTTGCAGCAAGCAGAAGCTCATCTTTCGAGTTTGGCTTCAGATCCCAATGCTGTACTGGTAAGAAGTATTACATCTTCTTGCATGTTGTTATTTTGTCGGAGTTTCAAGGTTTATTCGAGAAGGTTTGGAAGAAGCTTGCGGGTTAGGTTTTATCTGGGGGGGATCTGCCTATGTTTCGTTTTTCTATGTCTCCTTTTCTGTATATGCTTCTGTTCTGTACCTGTACCCTTGCTTCTTCTTCGCGCTTGTTGTCTGCCTTTCTTTGATTGAATTTCTGTATTTGTAGCAATGATATATCAATAAGTATTGAGGCTATCGATTTCTTCTTCTTCTTCATCATCGTTAGACAACAGAGTCGATAGCAGTGCATGCAGAACGAAAGTTTATATCTACCTTCTTATTTATTCTTCTTTGGAAGTAAACCAAGGAAGGATAAACACGAAAATAGATATTACTGTTAGATTTAGCTTAATAAATACTTTTTTACTTGTATTTTCTTCAGGCCGAAGAAAGCAAACTTACTGCTCAAGTTGCTTCTCTTCAGAATCTCGACGCAGGAAGCCCAGCCGCATCAGAAGGAGGTTTGTTATCTTTGTCTTTTCTTTCTGTCTTTGTCTATCTGTTTCTTTCTTTTTCTAATCTTTGTTTCTGTCAGTCTCCGTTCCTGTTGATCTCTACTTGCTTGTTTCTCTGTTTTCTCTCGCTCTCTATGCCTCTACCACTTTATTTTTCTCAGCCTTTAATAATATGCATGCATTTCTAATTCCTTGTCTATCCTCCACCCTATTTTATTTATTTCCTTTGGGTTTTATAGATTTGATTATTTGATTGCTTGCTTTTCTATGAGCGCCTTCGCCTGTCTCTATTCCTCTTCATCTTTCCTACTCTATGTCTGTCAGTGTGTATATTCGTGTTTGTATGTAGCTGCCAGTGTATGTCTCTGCCTCCTTTCATACATGTACTTCTCGTGTTTCTGTTTCTGTACAGCCTGTTAGCCTGCTAGCTTATCTGCTTTGTAGTAGGTTGCTGCTGCTGCTGCAGCAGCAGCAGCAGCAGCAGCAGCAGCAGCAGCAGGAGCTAGACTTAGTTAAATGGATGGGTGTGTGTTGATGTTGCAGATATTTTCAAGGTGCATCTCGAGTGTCAGCAGCAAGTAATTGAGACAGCAGCAGTACGAGTAGAAGGCGGTGTTTGTTTTTATAACGAAGTATTTTCTTTTGAAATAAACAGCAGAGAAGGCGATCTTCGTCTTTGTTTAATTAAAGTAGAACCGAACTCAGGCAGAGAAGAACTTGTGGGCGATTGCTCTGTGCTTTTACAAGATTTGAGTGGTATAGAACATAGAATATTTATCTTGAATTCCTCCTTCTTCTAACCCTATCATCAGTATAAAATAAATATATTTTCTACAAGTTTGTTGTTCTCTCTTATTGATCGCAATGTTATCAGCTATACAACTAATCTCTCTCTTTCTTGTTTGTTTTGTTATTTGTTTCCTTCGATATTTCTATCACAGATCAGAAAAAGAAAGAATTTATTAAAGATATCTGGGGACACGCCGGCGAGATTGTTCTTTCATGTCAGTGGATATTTTCAAAGGTATAATAGAAATATATATTTATTTTTATATAATAAATATAATTATATATTTAATAATATATATATATATATATATATAATATTTATTTATCCTAATAGAAAATAATTATATATATACTTTCATGTCAGTGGATATTTTCAAAGGTATAATAGAAATATATATTTATTTTTATATAATAAATATAATTATATATTTAATAATATATATATATATATATATATAATATTTATTTATCCTAATAGAAAATAATTATATATATACTTTCATGTCAGTGGATATTTTCAAAGGTATAATAGAAATATATATTTATTTTTATATAATAAATATAATTATATATTTAATAATATATATATATATATATATAATATTTATTTATCCTAATAGACAATAATTATATATATTTATGCTGCATGCATAGGAGAGTCAACGCCTGATATTGTTTGTTTTCTTTTCTTCGTTTTTCAATTATTTGTTTTACTTTACTATTTTCATTACGTACTTTGTAAACACAAACGTTAAAACACTTGTTCTTATATTAATATATATACCCTAAACCCTAAACCCTAAACCCTAAACCCTAAACCCTAAATCCGTGTTTTCTAAGCTTCTATTTGCATGTACGTAAAACCAAACAAATATATTTATGTGTATATACTTATACACATATTGCGTTTTTGTCTGTTTGTTTGTGGTAGTGTATGTATGCATACATACAAAAACCTACTTGTGTTTTTAATAAAAGCTTTGTTTACTTATACAAATATAGATATGTTTGTGTGTAGACGGAGGAATTTATATGTATGCACATGCATGCATATAAATATATGTGTCAGTCTATATATATTTCTAGACATGCTCAACATTGAAAAGGAAGGAAGGGTGTATATATATATATATATATATATATATATATATATATATATATATATATATATATATATATATATATATATATATATATATACCCTTGCTTGCCCGGGTGTCTGTCGAACTTGAATACTACGTTTGTGTATCTTTTAAATCTCTTTTGATTCATTCTTTTTATTGTTTTTGATTTTGTTGTTTTCTTCTCTTCTCAGCGAGCGCTCTATGAGCAATATCTTCATGAGTTTACACTTCGACGAGAAGCGAAAATACGAGAGCTCTCTGACTATCAAGAAGAAGTCAGATGTTTTGTTTTTTGTTTGTTGTTTGTTGTTTGTTGTTTGTTGTTTGTTGTTTGTTGTTTGCTGTTTGCTGTTTGTTGTTTGTTGTTTGTTGTTTGTTGTTTGTTGTTTGTTGTTTGTTGTTTGTTGTTTTGTTGTTTGTTGTTTCTTGTTTGTTGTTTGTTGTTTGTTGTTTGTTGTTTTGTTTTGTTTGTTGTTTGTTGTTTGCTGTTTGTTGTTTGTTGTTTGTTGTTTTGTTTTGTTTGTTGTTTGTTGTTTGCTGTTTGTTGTTTGTTGTTTGTTGTTTTGTTTTGTTTGTTGTTTGTTGTTTGTTGTTTTGTTTTGTTTGTTGTTTGCTGTTTGTTGTTTGTTGTTTGTTGTTTGCTGTTTGTTGTTTGTTGCTTGTTGTTTTGTTTTGTTTGTTGTTTGTTGTTTGTTGTTTTGTTTTGTTTGTTGTTTGCTGTTTGTTGTTTGTTGTTTGTTGTTTGCTGTTTGTTGTTTGTTGCTTGTTGTTTTGTTTTGTTTGTTGTTTGTTGTTTGTTGTTTTGTTTTGTTTGTTGTTTGTTGTTTGTTGTTTGTTGTTTGCTGTTTGTTGTTTGTTGTTTGTTGTTTGTTGTTTGTTGTTTGTTGTTTGTTGTTTATTGTTTGTTGTTTATTGTTTGTTGTTTGTTGTTTGTTGTTTTGTTTTGTTTTGTTTTGTTTTGTTTTGTTTTGTTTTGTTTTGTTTGTTTTTCTCTGTTAAGTTATGTGTTGTATGTGTTGGTTTACTCGCGTCAGCTCGTTTCTGTATTTGTTTCTTTCTTTATGTTTTCATGCTCTGTGATGTTTGTTATGTTGTGTTTCTGTATATATATTTGTCGTTCTACTTCTTATATGTTCTTTTAATTATTTTATTATTCTGCATTCTTTGTTTGTTTGTTTTGCGTTGCTTGAGTCTGGGCTTGTTGGTGCTGGGGTTGTACAAGCGAACTCGCCTTCTCTCTCTCTCTCTCTCTCTCTCTCTCTATATATATATATATATATATATATATACATATATATATACACATATATATATATATACATATATATACATATATATATATATATATATATATATATATATATATATATATATATATATATATATATATATATATATATGCCCCCTTGTCTTTCATCTTTCATGTTTCACGCTACACCATGTTTCGCTGCTGTGTATTTTTTGATCTTTCTTCGTTTGTTTCTTGCAATTGGCTTTATATATATTTGTTGTATATATATTTATTTATTGTGAATAATTTACACTCCTTTCTTCCTTGTCTACTGTATATTCATATTTTAATTCTTTTTTCACATTCGTTTCTTATCGTGCTGTTTCTTGATGTACTGTTGCATGCCTGGCTTCATTTGTTCGTTCAATATATATATATATACATATATATATATATATATGTATATATATGTATATATATATATATATATATATATATGTACGTATATATATATATATATATATATACATGTATATATATATATATATATATATATATATATATATATATATATATATATATATATATATATATATATATATATATATGTTTGTCTTAGTCTAGAGTCTATAATGTTAAATATTTAAAGTATATAATATCAAATAAATGTTGAATCCTTAGAGTATTATGTATATTTTGTATACAGCTAGATAAATTGAATCGGCCGTTTTGTATGGTAGATACAGAAGGAGGGGGATTTTTAAATTGTGTGAGAATAATTCCTGAAGTATTATCACGTCAACTCGAAGATCTTCGTGAGTATTTAAAATTGCCTGGATGGTTGGTGAGTCTGTTGCTTTCTATCTATATATATTATATACTATATATATATATTTATATATATATATATATATATATATATATATAAATATATATTATATAAAGGTATATGCTAGCATTTGTTAGGGGGTGAGAGGGGGCTTGATGTCTATACACCTGTATAGAAACTTCTTCACTGATATATACGAACAGATGTAGGGATAGATAGAAGAAAATGGATTTGTGGATACACTTGACCTGAATAGCCAACTATCTATCTATCTATCTATCTATCTATCTATCTATCTATCTATCTATCTATCTATCTATATCTATATCTATATCTATATCTATATCTATATCTATATCTATATCTATATCTATATCTATATCTATATCTATATCTATATCTATATCTATATCTATATCTATATCTATATCTATATCTATATCTATATCTATATCTATATCTATATCTATATCTATATCTATATCTATATCTATATCTATATCTTTATCTATATCTATATCTATATCTATCTATCTATCTACCTATATATATATATATATATATATATCTTACTTATGTTTAGGAGAATATGAAAGTGTATACGTAAAGGTTAAATGTGTAAAATAGAAATATACGAATGTTTGGGGCTGCATGCATTTTTAAATTGATGCTGTGTGTTTATCTTGTCATTTTGTATCTTTCTTTCTGGCTGCTAGCGTATTATATGATTGTGTTTGTCGTTGGTAATTGTTGTATTCAATAATTGTTTTCTTTATTTTAATAAAAATAAAGAAAAGATAGAAAGATAGGGAGAAGAAGATACACCGCAGCGCCATTAAGAAAGTCCCCCATAGAATAATATTGATGTTATGTTTGATAGTGATAATAGAAGATAATCTAGCTATAAAATAGTATTAATCTTGCTGTTTTATTTATTTATTTTCTTCTTCTTTTAATGGCTCTTCAGTCTTTATTGAAGTAGAAGAATACAAAACAAAATAAGAGAAGTAATATGTGTCTGTGTTTTCTTCTTCCCTCAGTTAACAAGTCAATACGCCGTAGCTCTAACAATTTTACTTTCAAGTATAGCAGGGCATTCTCGTGCTGTTTATCTCGATCAATGTATAGCAGCATTTCTATTCTGGAATAATCTTAGTAAGATAAATTTAAAAATAAAATAAATAAACAACAGAAAATATATAAAAAAATTAACAAAAAACGATAAATATTACAGAGAAAACGAAGAGAAAACTGCGTTTGAAAATATAAATAAAAGAAACAAACTAGAAAAATATTTAATATCTATTCAGTAGCAAAACAAATAAAATATTAATAATAATTATTATAATTATAATTATTATTATTATATTATAATTATTAATAATAATTATAATTATTATTAATATTGAAGCTATGATAAGTTTGTAATAAACAAAAACAGAAAGATAGAAGAAAAATAAACAAGTAGATAGAGATAGATATATCTTAATACAGAAAAAAAATATAATATATATATATATATATATATATATATATATATATATATATATATATATATATATATATATATATATAATATTAAATAAAATAACAAACAAATAAATAATAATTAAATAAAATATATATATATATATTTTAATTTTTTTTATATTTTAATATTCATTTTTATTTTTAATATTTATTTCTTTCTTTTCTTTCTCAGATCCGAGTCGATGGACTTTAGGACGATATTCTTTTTTGATGATTTGTTGTTTAATGTATGTTTATTTTATTTCTTTTTTATTTTATTTTTTTATTTTTTATTTGTATTTTATTTATTGTTTCTTTATTTTCATTCTTTTCTTCTTTTATTTTAATTTCTCTTTCCTTCTATTCTTCTTTTTCTTTCTTTTCATCAATTTATATCCTAAATATACATTTCATATTTTTTAAGATATTAAAATATATTTTTTATATTTCTTCTTAGTTTCTGCATTTAGTTCTTCCTAACAAAACATTTTATTATTTATTTTTTTTAATTTTTCTGCTGTTTTTGTATATCAGAGGTATATTATTTGATTTGGTATGGATGAAGGTTTACTTCAATGCTTGGAGATTAGGTAGGTGCATTTATTTATTTTATTTATTTTTCTCTTGCTTTCTACTCTCTTATCTCAAAAAACATTAATATATATATGCATATTATATATACATATATATATATATACATATATATATATATATACATATATATATATATATATATATATATATATATATATATATATATATATATATATATATATATATATATGTATTTAAGTCTACAGCAGCTACCCTACACTGCCTCTTCTATCGATTTTCTTATTTTTTTCTTGCGTTTTTTCTTTTGACTTGATTTTATATTATTATTATTATTATTATTTATAATATATATATTAAACAATATTAAGAATTAATTAATATAAATATATATTTATTTTTATTTTTGTTTGATATCTCAGGCTCAGTAGAAGCTGATATGCACGATATAACAAAAATATTTACAATATTTCTTTGTATATGGAAAGTAAGAAATATAATTATTTGTTTTTTTTATCTAATTTTTATACTTATTTTATATTTATATTTTGTTTATAATATACATATATATATATATGTATTATATATATATATATATATATATATGTATATAATACATATATATATACATATATATATATATATATATATATATATATAATCTTTTCTTCTACTTTTTCATCTTCAGTGCCATTTCTCTTGTTTATTTATTTTGTTGTTTTGTTTGTTTTTCTCATTTTTTTTTATTTTTTTATTCTTACCTCAAATTTGGTTGTATTTCTTCTTATTATTTATATCTCCTTTCTTATTATTATTATTTTTAGATAGCGTTTCTTCTCTTTATTATTATTTGTATCTTCGTTCTTATTAATATTATTATCTTCAGATAAATCTTCTTCTCTTTATTTATTTATATCTTCGTTCTTCTTATTATTATTCTCTCTATTTATTTATATCTTCTCTCTTATTATTATCTTAATATAAATATTCTTCTCTTTATTTATTTATATCTTTATTTATATCTCCTCTCTTATTATTATCTTAATATAAATATTCTTCTCTTTATTTATTTATATCTTTATTTATATCTTCTCTCTTATTATTATCTTAATATAAATATTCTTCTCTTTATTTATTTATATCTTTATTTATATCTTCTCTCTTCTTATTATCTTAATATAAATATTCTTCTCTTTATTTATTTATATCTTCGTTCTTATCATTATTTTTTTAGGTTGCTCTTCTTCTTATTAATTGGAAATGCCGCTACGATTTAAACGCCAAAGTACAAAAACCCTAAACCCTAAACCCTAAACCCTAAACTCTAAACCCTCTCAGCATCCTTAAACCTTTGTAGCACAGCACAAACCCCCAACCCTAAGAATTAGCTCTTGTATATATGCATATATATATATATATGCGAATATGCAATCACCTCTATCTATATCTATGGCTGTACAACTGTAGCAATACCTATATCTACAACCACATTTATCTATCCGTATCTATCTGTCTATCTCTCTCTCTCTCTCTCTCTCTCTCTATATATATATATATATATATATATATGTATCTCTCTCTCTCTCTCTCTCTCTCTATATATATATATATATATATATATATATATATATATATATGAGATGTGTGATGTTAGCTAACATACGGCTCGAATGTAAATTCAACGGGGTGTATCTACGTCGGAGGTCGTCTTCTGTCTGCTCAAGATATTCCGCAGTACAAACAATCGCAACAACTTGGGGCTTCTGCTGCTGCTGCTCTTCCTCTTATGAAGGCATCTCATGATATCGCTATGGGGGCCCCCATATTCTTGGTTAGAAAGCTCCTGCTGCTGCTGCTGCTGCTGTTGTTGCTGCTGTTGTTGTTGCTGTTGTTGTTGTTGCTGTTGCTGCTGTGTTAGCTGATGATGATGATGATGCTCTTGCTGCTGTTTGAGGTGCTGCGGCTTCGATTGTTGATGCTGCTGTTGATGCTGCTGCTGCTGCTGTTTCTTATGATACTGCTGCTGCTGTTGCTGCTGCTGCTGCTACTGCTGCTGCTACTGCTGCTGTTGCTGCTGCTTCGATTGCTGCTGCTGCTGCTGCTGCTGCTGGATGGATATGTTTGGGTGTTTGTAGTAATTGTTTGCCCGTAGACTGCACAGAGAATATCTTCATGTTTGTTTTTTCTTTTTTTTTTGTGGCTGTGCGTTGCATGCAGCCGTCGATGGGCTCCATGGGAGTTTCTACTATGCTAAATTGAGGTGTACATACACCTCAGCAGGGTAAACTGAGGTGTATATATATATATATATATATATATATATATATACCTGAAAAGTGTTTAATTGAGGTGTATATACACCTCAGAAGGGTTAATCTCAGGTGTATATACACCTCAGTATGTTTAACTGAGGTGTCTATACACCTCAGGGTGCTACACGTAAGCATCTTAACTGTTAGCCTGATATGCATATACACTTCAGACAACTTCAAACATGTTAAACTGGGGTGTATATACACCTCCGTATGTTAACTTCAGGTGTATATACACCTCAAAAGTGTTAACCTGAGTATGCTAACCTCAGGTGTATATATATATATATATATATATATATATATATATATATATATAAGTATTGTTAATCTGAGGTGTATATACACCTCAGAGTAGCGCAAGAAGGCCAAATGCTGCAATCAGCGTTGGTAGTTTCGGCCTCAGCGGAAGAATTATTTTTTATTTTCTTGTCATGTACAGCAGAACTACCCTCCAATATTTAATTAAATATATTATATATATTTAAATATATTATATATATTTAAATATATATTTATATATATAAATTGTAATATATGTTGAAGAAACAGCTACTGCTAAACAATCTAGGGGCAGAGTCGATTTCTTAAGTAATAATAATAATAATAATAATAATAATAATAACAATAATAATAATAATAATAATAATCACAGTAATAATAATAATAATAATAATAGTAATAATAATAATAATAATAATAATAATAATAATAATAATAGTAATAATAATAATAATAATAGTAATAATAATAATAATAATAATAATAGTAATAATAGTAATAGTAATAATAATAATAATAAAGTGTTGAATAAAAGAAACAGTTTCGAGTGTATATACGAATAAAAACAAAACAAATACTTTCGCCTCCCCCTCCTTGATGGCCTTTCTACTAAATAAACAGCAAAGCATCAACAGGTGTTGCTGTGACAGATGCTGCTGCTGCTGTTGTTGCTGCTGCTGCTGCTATTGCTGCTGCAGCTGCTGTTGCAGCAGCAGCAGCTGGTGCTGCTGCTGCAGCAGCTGCTTGGGCTGGTGCTGCTGGTGCTGCTGCTGTTGCTGCTGCAGCTGCTGCAAGGGCCTCGCATTATATACTGAGTTGTAGTGGTCCGTAGCTGCTGCTGCTGCTGCTGCAGCAGCAGCAGCAGCAGACAGCAGAAGGCCCCACAGGAGCAGGTCTCCACCACAGCAGCAGGAAGCAGCAGCAATGCACATAATAAATAATAATACAAATACAAATACAAATACAAATATATAATTAGGGTTTATGAGCGGAGTGTATAGCAACAATACCGCAGGAAAGGGTTGTATATGAGACATGTACGAATCCTTCTTGTTGTAATAAAGAAGCAAGAATAGAAGGAGAGGGGAATCTTCGAATCGACTCTGCTAAATAAATATACGATTGTTTATCTCTAGCTATAAAATAACCTAATAATGGTATAGCTGTAAACGAAAAGAGATTGTATACTTCTTTTATTCCGGGTGTATCTACAGGCGCAAATTCTAAACATAGGAAACGCCCTCCAGGTTTTAATATTCGTTTTATTTCTTTTAATCCTAAATTTATATTCGTAAAATTACGAAGACCAAAGCCGATTGTAATTATATCAAATGAAGAAGAAGCAAAACTCGTTGATTCCCCATTATCTCTTATCCAACGAAGACCTACAGGCCCCACACGCCCGAAGTCCTTGCTGCTAGGAAGCAAGATCTTCCTGCTGCTGTTGCTGCTGCTGCTGCTGCTGCTGCTGCTGCTGCTGCTGCTGCTGGTGTTGGTGGTGTTGGTGTGGGTGAGAGTATCTATCAAAGGAGAGGGAGGAAGGCCCCTCTCGATTGCTCTCTGTCTTCCTACATGAAGCATTTGTTCGTTTATATCACACACCGTTATATCTACTCCGCTGCAACTTATACAATGCTGCTGCTGCTGCTGCTGCTGCTGTTGCTGCTGCTGCTGCTGCTGCAGCTGCTGCAGCTGCTGCTGCTCCGAGTGCGTTAGCTGCTCTAGAGCTCTATCAAATAAACGAAAGGCGATATCCCCTGTACCCCCAGCTAAATCTAACACCGTAAACGGCTCAGGTAATGGGGGGCCCCCCTGGGGGCCCCCCTGGAGGCCCCCCTGGGGGCCCCCCTCTGTGTTGGGTGCCTCTGTTGCTGCGTTGGGAGCCCGCAGGGGGGCCCCTAGGGGGG